>PVIC010002780.1:0-74332 GCA_004025085.1 Thryonomys swinderianus
CAACTTCTGGCTCATCCCCACAGTCAAAATGACCACGAAAGGTAAATATTTTCAAATCATTCGGGACATCGAGGCAGCCCCAGCAGTGCAGAGGGAGACAGGAAGGACAGCTTCCCGAAAGAAGACAGAACAATAGTATGTTTGTTGGAAACAAAGGCCGGCGGGCAGGAAGGCTCTCCAAAACACACACGGTGGGCCCCTCCAGGGGGCCTTTAGCACCCTGCATTTCTATCCAGACACTGTTGTCTACATCTCATTAAAATCCGGCCCTGAAAGAAAATACCCAAACCTGAAATCCTGCCTTTACAGAATGTATGAAGCAAGGTCTTTTATAACTTATAGAAATAGTGATTTAATGGTTACCCAGGAGCTACTGTGCTGGACACTTCATATACAATCCCTCATTTCATCCTCAAACAATTATACATTCTGAAAACTGAAAACAGACCAGAAAAGTTCTTTAAATGGGACAGCTTTTTGAACAGCCAGCATATTCAAAAATGGCACATTATTATTTCAGATCACTCACTTCATTACAGATTCAGTATCACTTGAAAGGCCTTTTAGAAATAAATTCAGACACATAAATAACATGGTCTGCAAAACTGTGTGTTCGGCTTCAAATGCTTTGTTGTAAAATCTTGCTGTCAAAAGATACAATCAAGACATTCTTTATGGGCTACTAACTTCACAGCCTTAGTCTAAAATTCTTTATTTCAAACTAAAGGGCTACTCCAGAAGTAGTTATATGCATATACTTCCCCCTCAAAAACATAATGTATTATTAAAAATTAAGCTCAAAAAATGGATTTAAAAGCCCACTTACAAAAGTTTCATGACCTTCTATTAAATCCACCAGGGAAGAACTGAGAAACTCTAAGGTTGCTTTTCTCATATTCACAGAAGCCGTAGTAGGAACTTCTTTGTCAGCTACCGTCAGTGCTGGCCTCCAGGTCTTCTTCTTATTCCATCTGAACTGTAAATGTCAAGGGAGACTGCCTGAAGGAGCCTCCCCATACTGCGGTGGGACCCCATTTTCAGAAATGATGCTTAAAGTAACCAAAGAGCTGTGCATTCACTAAAAACCAGGACAGTGCACGTTTCTGGGTATTGGGTGGGGGGCTGGCCTCTCTCACTTAGCTGTACCCCACCTTCAGACCTCAGTCCCAAATAGCTCAACTGGACCCAGAGTTCCCATGAATTCAATCAGCTTCCTCTCTCCCAGTCTATAAAATGTCTCCACTCCCCTTTAAGGGTAATAGAGTCAGACAGGTCATAGCTTTCCACCAACAGTCATTCCTGTATCTGTCATGTTGGCTGCACGCTCACCTGCTTAGGCAAACAGACAAGTGGAAGGTGTGCAAAGGAGGGCCATGATGATGTTTTTCCCTATCTGATTCTGACCCTACTTTGCCAGCTTTGTGGCACTGGAAGCACCACAACGTAGGCTCAGTTTCTACCAATTTTATTACTGTTACCACTTAGTAAAATCAATTTGAATTCATGCAAAATGACCACTAGTATCACAGGACTGGCACATACAGAAGCAACATTCATTATTCTAGTAGGGTGGACTCCTTAGGGGCATAGCAGGACCTACAGTGAACCAACGGGAAGCAAGAAAAGCTGAGGAAATGCTCCAGAAAATAACAGAACAAGCCTGAAGATACCTGGGATTGGAGTAACAGAGGACTCTGGCTAGAAGGTGACAATTGTACCTTAAAAATGGAATTGCATATAGTGACTTCCACCTTCTACCAAAAAATGACCTTTCTGTGCACTGACCTTAGGACATACTGATACACCTTCCAGGTGCATGTGGTAACCTCTTCACACAATGTAACACACTAATTAGCACCCTTTCAACCATAGAATAAGTTTTTTCAGTTTCCTCAGATACTGTACATTCAGCATATCTTTGCTACATGTCCACCAAGTTCCTGCCAGCCAGGTCAACTAAGCATCTTTGGTCATGGGCATAGGATGGAAACCTAACGTTGGTTCTCAGGAACTGCTTTGAAGAATAAATTTTAAACTGAGGAAAACTGAATACACTGGGCCAGTACTCTGTTTAGTGTGCTCTTTTTACCCAGACTATCTCATCTAATCCATACGAAACCTACAAGACAGGCCCCATTGCTGTTAGAAACCTGGCTCACGGCAGGTCAGTGCTTTGGCATTGTCACAGCACTAGGCCCAGCATAGACAGGACTCCAGTGCCAGCAACTTGACTGCAGATCCAACCGCGGCACTTAGACTTCACTTTACTGCCTGCAGGTTTTTGGACAAGTGACTCTGCTGTAGTCCGCTCTTCTGATTTGGGCGATGCAGTTGTCATTGGGCATCTTTTTATGAGGACCATGACCAGAACCTCAGAACTCGACCTTGCCATTGAACAATGTTCTTCCAGGGCCTCGCCCTTGAGGGTAGTCTGGGTGGGCTAAAGAGGGGTTGGTGGTGATGAGTTGGCACTACTCTCCTCACCAGTGAGTAGCATGCCATCTGCAGAAGATTCGTTATAGAAACTGTCTACTCTTCTAAGTAGTTAATCAACGATGGTCCGTTTGCTGTGTCCCTCTTCAGAGTTCACTAATATTATGGCAGAAACTTTGGCAGAATTGGATGGCAAGCAAAATACTCAACTATTCGCCATTGGGCAGTGGGGCAAAGCCAAGACACACAGAATATGATCATTGTACTCCACGAAGCGAAAGCTGCTACTCATCCTCCATTACTCAATTGTGCAGCATCCCAGTGGGGCCCTTAAAGGAGAAGACAAGGCAGCCCGTATTCTTTTTTCAGGTCTGTACTGAGTATTCTGCCTCCATCCCGTACTGATGCTTCACAAGAAGCCCCTATGACTGATATCTCCTTCTGTTTGACAGATTGGGAGGAGTTTTAAGAATTCAAATACTGTTTCCAAGTTTGTGTGACTCGTTAATGCCAAACTGGCAGAAGTCTCCACATCTAATGTCAAGATCATCTGTTCATCCCACAGATAACATAACTTCCTACGTTTCTGATTTTGGTATTAAGTCTTGATAGTTAAGCCAGACTGTGACTACTGCATTAGCTTGGGAGCTGCCCCAAGGGTTGGTGGCACCCATTTCCTACCGTATCTGGGTGCACCATGGCGGTGCTACCTTGAATACTTTACATGGTCCCTGGTTTCTTCCTCTTTAATTCTGTCCCATTCTGGTCTCCAGTCGCTATGAACTAAAAAGCTCATCTCTGCCGTACTCTTCGACTACAATGTTTCCCCCTGGGATCCCCCTCCTCATAGAGTGACTTCCCTGAAACCAAGAGCCAAATGAACCTCCCCTCCTTTAAGCTGTGGGTATTTGGTATTGTGACCCAACAAAGAGAAAGCCGAACAACACATCTGAGTGCATCAGGTTGTATCATAAGTATCACATATGTAAATAGTAGATGTGATTCAAGAACCTTACAAAAAATGAGAAGACTAGAGAGAACAAAAGAGATGGGACCATTCACATTTCTTCTCTCACTTCTCAATCTCAGAATTTGTTTTTCTCTCCACAAAAAGACGTAGATTTAATCCTAATATTTCTGAGCCCTAAACACAGTCAAACATAAGTCATATGGAAAAAATCAACCCCTCCCAGCCCAGGCATGTGCCGTCTGTGAAAACAGCACCCTTTCCATTTATTTCCCTCTTCCATCATGCCCACCTCTGACCCCAAAATGAAGTCTGTAGACCTCTCACACAGACATTGCTGTTGCCAAGGAAACCTGGCAAAGGGAGCAAACAGTGGTTTCATACTGGTCTGGGTGTAAAGTTTGAATAAGATATTACATTTTAAAAATTGATTTCGTATACTCCTTGGGCCAATTTCCTGGGATTAGAAGTTTCTTTAACACTTCACATTTTCTTTGGGCTTCTCAGATATCAGCAAAATATAGAAAATGGAGACCATGGCAGAACAAAACCATAATTCAGGAGTTGGGTAATAGATGAAAGATGCTAATCCCAGTTGAGAGGAGTTCATAAAAATGAATCCTGGCCTCCTTTGGGCGGCAAGAGCACCACATCATGAATATTTATAGTGGAATATGGGAAGTGTTGGGAAACAGACTCAGCAGGGGCCGATCCACCCTAGCAGCTGGGGATCATTTGGGTGTTAAAATGAAGTTTTAAGGGACACCGTTTAGATAAAAATCATATTTGAAAAGAATTATGTCTGTGTTCCAAATAACATCAAGTATAGAGCAATTTTGAGTTTTATATGCTTTGCAAACATCTGCTTGCTTTTAAAATTTACTCATCTTGTACCATAAAGTTGGATTTAGTTTCAAGAAATCCCCCATATTTTTTATGTATGGGTGAAACTGTTCAGAAGGAAAAATATTGCATATACAGATAGGTACTGTTTAAAAAGCACTAATTCTAAAGAGATGGTACAGATAATGAATGGTTAAGCACACAGATTCTGCAGCCGGAATCCCTGATCCCAAATTCTAGCTCTACCACTCCCACAGCCTGTGTGGCCTTGAACAAGTTACTTAACCTCTCTGTGCCTTTGTTTCCCAATCTGTACAATTTAGGTCATAATAGTGTCTTTCATATAGCCATTATGAAGATTAAATAAGTATATGAACCAAAATTTACCACTATGGGAATACTGGCTTTCATGAAGGTTATTGAAATCATTCTCATTTCATTGTATTACTTAAGTAAAGGATGCCGAATGAGACATCCAAAAAGTTCTTACAGGAATTAAAAGATATAATGAGCCAGGACCTAGGTCAAAATCTATACACAGAGATATTTAAGTGAAATTACTGGTAAGGAAAAACCTGCTTTTAAAAAGCAAGCAAACATGGGCTGGAGATTTAGCTCAGTGGTTCCAGCGCCTGCCTCCCAAGCGCAAGGCCCTGAGTTCGATCCTGGTAACCACATACAATGCTGGGCGTGGTGACTCATGCCCCCCCCAGCAATCAGTACCACATACCACAGTGCCGGGCATGGGGGCTCACACCTGTCATCCCAGCACTCAGGAGGCAGAGGCAGGAGGATTGCTGAGTTCGAGGCTTGCCTGGGCTACATAGTGAGCTGAGGACCAGCCTGAGCTACAAAGCAAGACCCTGTCTCAAAAAAAAAAAAAAAAAAAGAATAGCTAAGGCTATAATTTATATTATCTGATGACACTTTAGTTTGGATAAGAACACATTTTGATGTTTGTACAATGACAAAATTGCCTAACAATGTATTTCTCAGGATACTTCCCTGTTGTTAAGAAATACACGACTATATACAAAACAGCAATGTGACATACAATCAAGTAGCTTTTATACAGTATACATTTTTACATTTGCACGGAATTTTCACTCACTGCATTTATCACAAATATTACTCTGTTTGTGTGCCATTTAATATCTACTTTTTCAGCTCTTCATCAATATAGAGGAATTCCTGGCATAAACCAAGTGTTTAATAAATACTTCAGTGACTAAGTCAAGCTGACACTTTAATAAAAGAGTAAATGCAGAATCTCTAGACTTTGGTGCCCAGGAGTCACCCAGGGGTCTTATGCACTGACTCACTGAACCCCAGTACGAGAGACCTACGGGGTTAATCTGAGCTGCAAATGTATGTGGCTTGATGGAGCACAGCCCTTCTTTGAAAAATAATTAATGAAATTAAAAGCCTCAAGGGGGGACATGAGGTCTTTAATTCCCAGTCCCTGTCACTCTTCTCCTTTTATGTATGTTTTCTACCTGTGCCTTGCAGGCTTTCGAGATTGAGTTCAAAGTATCCACACTGTTGACTTACATTACCACACAATAATCACGTTTTACATATGGCCTGAAAGACAGTCAGCAATTGAGGGGCAAAGCCTCACTATGGGCCACGGATTTAACGCTCGCTATTGGAAAATCTCTGGACCCTCAGATGACTAGGTTCCCTAGTGCTGCTCTGTAAATTTGTCCTGCTCTTCCCTTGGCCTGAGTACGTGTGTGCGGATGCCTGTGGCTGTCCACAGGTGGCAGTGGTCCTTCACTATTGCAAAGACCCCAAGGAGCCTGCCGGCCTGCAAACCATGGGCCCTGGGAAATGATACTGAAGCTGAGCAGTTTCCCCGTCCTGATCATATCATCCCGAGTGTATTGTTGCCCATGGTGCAGTACACAGACAGAGAAGCGACTTGGCTCTTTGTATGGTCACGTAGTGTGTTTGTGTCACTGAATGACACCATCAGCCGGTAGTGGAAAATGGTTTTTTTTTCCATGTGCTTTAAAACAGCCAACTTTTTAAAGTACTTCCTGTAAATAAGAGAACAGGAAGGGAAAGCCAATTTTGTTGTTCATTTTATTCCTTGACTAGTTTAATCTTTCCTTTATTATTATGCTAATGTATTAGTATATTTTAAACATGAGTCTTCAGTATAGAGATTACAAAACTTTAGACAGTTTTCAGAAAATATTATGTGCTTCCATAGGAGTTATGCACAAAGCAGAAATTTCAGTATTAAAGTCATTGAAATTAAACACTATTTTTGCCCTAGACAGACTTTTCAGGTAACTTAACATTTGATGAATGAAAACTAAAAATAAGGGTTCTAGGCTTTAGTTAAATTTAGGCAGTGATTTCTGTTACTCAGTTATAAAGCACTGTGGTCTGCTTGCGAACAGTCTCACGTGTGTGAATATTCATTAATAACACATTAATAACAATATTCTAAGTGTTTTTCTCTTAAGCCACGATATTACTTACAGCAAGGAGTAAATCACAACAGCTCATTTTTAGTGGACTAATGTCCCCAGAGAAAAGTTAGTCCCTCTGTATATACAACAATAGCAACAGTATTTGTTGATGCTGTTTTAAATAAAATCTTCCCTCACGAGAGGAAAAAACATGGTTATAAAAGCAACATTTGTATGCAGAGAAGCAGTAACTCACATCTTTTCATGCTATGAACTTAAACTCTCAGTAAAAGTGTAATCTTTTAAAAAGCATGTGTCACTGAATAAAAGGAACTCGTCCTAAACAGGGCACTTGAATTGAAACACTATCTACAAAATGGTTCCCATATTTGCTGATCAGATAAAGCTTATTAAAGACAAACAGCCTCACTTAGACTTTAAAATAAAGGGGAATAACAAGTTGAAAAGGAATAAATGTTATCAATTTTACCTTCCTATTGTATGAGAGATTTATTTTCCTCTAAGCTCACTCAAAAGTAAAACATCCAGCGTGTGGCTTTTCTTGCTTTGGCTAAATTGGCATCCCTGCCACAGCTGTACACATCTGGTAGCTGAGGCCCCACTACAGGGCTGCTGCGTAACATCCCTACACCACCCATGAGCACATACAGGAGCCTTTCTCTCTATAGCAGAGTCTCCAGCTCCTGGCCCCAGCCTGGGGTCTGCGGGTGGCCGACTGGCTACTGAGCAAAGTTCTCCTGGTCCTTGAGCCAGTCCTGCTGCTCTCACTGCACCAGAGCTCTGCCTCCTGTCACGTTGCCTTGCGTTAGATTTTCACAGGGCTGCAAACTGCACTGCGAACTGTCCCTGCAATGCTTCTACATTACACAGTCTTTACAAGAACCTTTCGTAACAAAAACAGAAACAAAGTCCACAATAAATGTGCTGTGACTGAATCATCCTGAAACTGCCACTACCACGCTCAGTTCTTGGAAAACTAGTCTCCCAGGATACTGGACACTTGTGCCAAAAAGGTTGCTGTCCGCTGCTTTAGAATCCTCCGGCAGTTGTTTCTTCATTTGACTCCCACACTTAGCTATCTCTGCCAAACGCGAATGCAACTGATCTCCCAAGACTCAAGCAGCAGTTTGTGCGCAGCTGTTTCAAGAAAACATTGGACAACAGTGTAGTACAATCTCAAGTAGATTTCTAACCCTGAAAATCACCACACGGATACTGTTAGGAGTTCATCTCACAGTCTGAGTGACCACCCTAAATCGACTTTGAATAGATAGCCTGAGAAAGTGAGGTTTTCCTTAAACTTTAGGGTATAGGTCTTTTACCCAGTTTATTGTCATACTCTCAGAGATCCCAATGGCGTCAACAAAAATGTAAAAACCTAATAAGAACAACTTTCAGGCCAAAGCCATTATATAATGTGAATGCAATAACCAGGTCTTCAATAGACAGTGGCTTTGTAATTTATCAAGTTCCTAAAACTCCAGGCACTTAATAGTCAAAGAGTTCCTAGTTCCACTGCACAGACAAGTGAGGGATGAGAAGTTAGCTGCCCCACTTGCTAAGCATTTACCTTACTCCCCCTCCTGTGGTGATATAGGTCCACCCAGCTCTGGAATCTCTGGAATCTGGCTACCACATTTCCAGTATCCACTTTTCCTGCTGGAATGTTCCAAAACACATTTTTAAAAATACCTTCTTGGGAAATGGTACTGCCACTGAGAAATGGTACTCCCAGTGGTGTATAAAAGAATAAAACTACAAAGTGCACTCCCTTTATTTTTCTTTAAAGTATTTTTCTTTAAAGAACGGGAACGAACTTGGCCTCATCATGGCTTTGGACATGGCAACTAACATTTATAATACTGTCTTCTCTGAGTTTGGTGATAGGCGTCCTTGATTTAAATGTAAATGGGGTCTTTCTCAGATTATAATAATTGGTTTAATTACCAGTGATACCAATTACATAGATGACTTCAGCTTTCTTTCTTCCCTTCTTCTCTTCCTTTCTTCCTTCTTTCCTTCCTTTCCTTTTTCTCTCTTTCTTTCTCCCTTTTTCTTTCTTTCTTTTTTTTTGAGACAGGGTCTCACTTTGTAGTTCAAGCTGGCCCTGAACTCACTATGTAGCCCAGGCTAGCCTCACTCTCAGCAATCCTCCTGCCTCTGCCTCCCAAGTGCTGGGATTACAGATGTGAGACACCACATGTGGCGTTGTGGTATGTGGTACCAGGAATCAAACTCAGGGCCTTGTGCTTGCCAGGCAAACACTGAAACCACTGAGCTAAATCCCCAGCCCAGTTTCACTTTCTTAAAGACAAATAGCACCATTTAAATTTTACAACAAAGCAAAAAAGTAATTTTAAAAGAATAAATGTTTTTTAAAATAATTAGAAAAATTTAAGAACTATTCTATATTTTCCCAAAACTCCATGTATTTCTAGGATCACGTGACCTTTGACAATGTTTATAGCAAACAAATAGCGTGAATTCTCCCCAGAGCATTCTCAGCATGTCCAGTACGGCAGCTTAATTTGAGATTCTTTCAGCTTCCAACCCAAATGATCAATGCAGAATCACAGAGATAGGAAGAAGGGTTGTAGAATTACAAAGAGCTAAGATTTCCTGCTGACAGATGTAGACAACTGAGTTGCAATGGTTTATGAATGAGGGGTACAAAGCCAACCATCTGACTTTCAAAGAGAATTTCAGATTGACAGCTTTCAAGGGAGTGGGCATGGATGGCAGTCTCTTAGGCATAGTATTTAAATGAGACATCCTCAGCTTTCTAGAACATCCTTTTTGGCTTGGGGTTAGTTATCAAAAGTGAAGTTTTCCTTATTCTGTTTGACCAAGATTTCCAACTGTTAAACATCTCCCTAGTCCAATTTTAGGCACTCGCTCCCTTTGCTCAAAAAAAACAGAAGCTTGACAAACACCAAAATAATAACAGAAAAATTCACACATATCTTCGAGCATTCTACAAAAGGAAGTTAACCCTAGTGACATCTACTGAGACCTTGGGATTTCTATCCAGCAAGGTCAGATTTTTCTTAATTTGAAAATAATTAATTAATTAATTAATTTGACAAGTGCTGTGAGGAGATTTGAGAGTGGTTACTATATTGTACTGTGGGACTTGGAATTCTACAAGAAAATAAAACAACATAATTATTAGTCACTTATCACTCCATGGTCCTATACGGGACATTCGCCAGCTGCAGACAACAACTCTCTTTTCCTTACCCCTGCTTCACTCCTGATGAGGGAAATTGGTGAAAGGAAAATAAATATTTCCACCAACAATATAGTCTTTAGGGCTCCCTGGTTATTTTACAGATATGTCTCTTGTTGCAAAGAACATCAATGGAAACTACAAGTAAGTTATACTCTGAGAGAACACTCAGTAACCTACATCTAGATTGATTTGTTTGTGTATAGTACAGACAAACTGATTTAGTTAAATATTTTTGAAGAGTCCTGCTTCACTGAGATCATGACCTAAGGCTTTCTATGACCACAAATACAGTATGTCAAATTTCCTGGTACACTACGAAGAGTCCTGGAGTCTGAGAATAGAGATCATACTTGCTTCCCAGTTAGAATTACATTGCTATTACATAACATCCCAGAAATCACAGTATTTCCTGCTCTCAGTTTCTCTATAAAGAAGTTGAAAAACTGCATGATATCTAAGCCTCTTCAAGCTTCAGTATATTTCCTTTAGTATATTAAGCATATTTTTAAATTTTATGGAACATAAAGAGCAAACGTTAGCACAGTTTTCAATCCAGGAACTAACTCCCTTAGGAAATATCATTCCTAAATTATAAACAAAGCAAGTGAGGACACAAGTGAGAGGAAATGGTGGTATACTTACTTTCTACATTCTGAGAGCACTTCTAAAAACCCAAAACTATAGAAGCAGGTTCACATATTCCCTTGTCTCCTCCAGTGAAGGACCACCTTCCCCTGTCCATAGAGTGAAAGGCTAGAGACACTTCAATTCTAAGAGTTTCTGGAATTCTATTCTAGGTCAGGGAATAAGGCAACTACCCAGCACAGCAGCTAGATGGCGCAGGCCTGGACCCCACCCCATGAAGATTATTATGCAAACAGGGATTTCAGAGATGCACCATTTACCCTCAAACTCAGAGTTTAGCTACCCATAATCCTCTTTGGCATAGGCTGGTGGAAACTCAGGTGCTAAAATCTGCCCACCTGTCACAAGTGTTTGTGATTGTAACACAACCTGGTGAACTGTCAACACTGGTAGGTGAAAGGAGGCATAGGAGCTGGAAATACCTTGGAGAAGTGGTCTTTTTACACCAAGGGCTCCAACTTAGAGGCCTATCTATTAATTAGATATTGTCTAATAACAAACTGAACTTTTAAATATCTAGAAAACAGTTGAGAAGTATAACTAAGGAAAGCTAATTAACCAAATAAAATGAAATGAACTGGCTCTTTCTTTCTGCAGAGGGGGATTTCGGTGAAGTCCAGCCCAATTTCAGCTGCTGTTTTACCAACACCCTGGATCCACCTCTTCTCACCAACTGTATCAGCTAAGCTGTACCACACTGTAAAGATATTGAAGTGCCTGTGACCTGAGACAATTCAACAGTTGAGTGTGGATCTCTCAACTGCTATTTCAACGGTCATCCCAGATTTGGTACTCAGCTCTGACAGCAGCACTTGAGAGTTCCAGTATGTTAGTCAGCTTTTCATTACTATGACAAAATACCAGATATCAACAACATAAAAGCTGGAAAGGTTTATGTTGGCTCATGTCACTTGGCTTTGTTGCTTCTGCACCCACGGTGAGATACAACATCATGGCAGGGAATGTGTGGTAGAGGAGGGCAGCTTGCCTTATGGTGGACAGAAGGGATCCAGGAAGAAGGGGAGGAAAGAGTGTCAAAGGGAGGGGGAAAAGAAAGAGAAGAGAAGAGGAGAGGAGAGGGAGAGAGCTACAGAGGGAAAGAGAAAGGGAGAGAGAGCATCACCCTGAGAGCAAAGGGCCAAGGTAAAAACATACCATTAAAAGGCCACACTTTCAGTTACCCATCTGCTCCAATTAGGCCCCACTTCCTAATAGCTCACTCAGCTATGAACTCGATGCTGGATCAGTGTCTGATGAACTTAGTGATTCAATCACTGTCCAAAGGCCCTACGTCTAACATCGCTGCTTTGAGGACAAAACCTCTAACACATAAACCTTTCGAGAGACATTTTGGATTCAAACCATAACACTCTCAGTGTCTTTGTTCACAGTCACTCACTAGGTCACAGACACTCATTGATCACCCATATTCATTGGCTCCCAAAATCCAACACAAGAAATATAGTAATGGAATCAGAACGAGTCCTTTGAATATCTGCTACATGAAATACAAATTAGTAGTATTTTTCTTTCTTTTTTTAGTTTGTTTGTTTGTTTGTTGTTGTTGTTTTAGTTTTTTGAGACAGGGTCTCTGTACTACAGGCTGGCCCTGAGCTCACTGGGTAGCCCAGGCTAGCCTTGAACTCACAGCAATCCTCCTGCCTCTGCTTCCCAAATCCTGCAATTACAGGTGTGAGCCACCATGCCCAGCAGTTTCCTTATTTTATTACATCAGTACATGTTTGCAATATATGATGTTCTCATTCATCCTAGGGAGAGGTATATGTACAAAGCTTTTTTTATCTCTTTAGCAAATTATTTAAAGAACTCCCTATTGAAATAAGCCAGAAGGCCTAGTGCATAAAAATTATAACTTTCGCATCTATTTAAAATCCAATTTTGGTGAAACCGTATGATCTTTCACAAATCTCTTATACTATCCTTAAATTTAGGCTCATGCTTCTGGCCAACTACCAAGGAAAACTATTACCTATTACATTCAGTAGCTAATGGTGTCAAGGAAGAGGAAATCACTGCACATGTGGTTAAATGAGATCTTTTCCTTTCCACCATTTTGTTGACACACACGCACACGGGCACTGCACCACACTAGAACAAGTCAGAATGAGAGACAAAATTAAAATTCCATCTTAGTGCTCGCTTCGGCAGCACATATACTAAAATTCCATCTTAATGAGACAAAGAAATGGCTGCTAACTCAAGGCAGAGACTAAAAAGTTACATCTATGGAGAACAGCCACCAGACCTGTGCCAAACACGGGAGGAATCTGGGGCTGTTCTTCCGGCCCTAGAAGGCCTAATTTTCTCCATGGAAGGAAGATGGCAGCCTGCAGAAAGCAGAGGAAGCAGATACACCCTTCATAACGGGAACTAAGCAAAGCTATTCTCCTGATGAGAGAATGAAACTGATCTTCCTGAGGCCATAAAGCTCCAATCTGACTGATGAAGTAAAACCTGCTTCTGAGCTGTACATCACCGATGGCCACCTGAGATCACACAAGCTTCTGACAGGAAGTAGGCTTAAGAGATGACTAGAAAGAAAATGTCTACTTAAGGTAACCATCAACCAAAAGTGACATGCTGTCCAAATTCTGTTGTACTAGGGAAGACAGCTAACAAATAGTTCCTAAAAACAGCCAAGAAAACAAATAATATGGCATTTGAAAGGATTTATAAAAATGTTTCTGAACTTTTCAAGAGGAAAACACTAGTATCTATGAAACAATAATAAATGATAAAGCAAAAAGCAGGGGGTAGTAAACTCATGAACAGAAATTCCATAAATTGTTAAAACTTCAATAAAAAAGATAAACCATAAAGTAAGTGTGATTAAATATTTAGAAAGCAAAAGATACAATTAATTAAATCACAGAGAACACAACTCAGCAGGACCAGAATGAGCATTTTAAAAGAAGCAAATGCATGACAGTTACACAGTAAAGCACAGAAGAACACTAATTGGGCTCCAGGGGAAAAATATAAAAAGGCATAACTGAATGTAGAAGGCCTGAACTTTTTCTAGATAGGTAACTTAATCTAGACTAACCAACAAAGGCTTTTCCTTATGAATAAAATGAGCTAAGAGTGCATGGTCACAGAGTTATATCTCTAATCTCTTCTTTAAAAAAAACTCACTAGTGTATGTTTACAACACATAATGAGTACATTCACCATGGGGTTTTCAGACAAATAAATATCACATCGTGACCTTTTTTACTTCTCCTTCTACTCCTCCTATGTCTTCCTCCATCCCTAGACCCCCTTCCCATCTCCACAAAGTCTAGCTTCTTGTTTCCCATCATCATTCATTATTTACTCTTTAAGTTACTTACATATTTTTGGTTTCTCCTGTAAGAAAAACTGCAACATTTAACCTTCGGGGTCTGTGACTTAAAAAATTGTAATCATAATCGGAATGAAGTCTCAACAAGAGTGAGACATTAGGCCATCGGTAATTTGCATAAACCAAGGATGATTTGCTATTGCATATAGAAAGACACATTGACAAATAACAATCTGGTAGTCTCCCTGGTAGGTTCTGTCAGTCTACTCTCCTGGGCATGCTCAGTAGATAGTGTCGTTCATCTAAGTTTGTTCCCCTACTTGAAGTGATAAGGTGTATTGACCTTCTCAACACAAATGCCTTAGATGTATTTGAGTTGAATAAGACACATTTACTGGGAAATAAGAGTCCCTGGCAAATCCAATAATTTATACAGAGGAAATAGTAATTGATGCACTTAGAATAAGTTTTAGATGATCTTCCCTTTTACCTGGTTTGGCAAATAGTCATGAATTTCCTCCAGGGCTTTTTCTAAGATATACAACCAGTAAAGCTAACAAATACATTGTGAATTGTGACATTTAGAAACTAGATGAAAACTGTACATGGGAAGACGAAGCTTAAAGGATATGAGTTGGTAAGTAAAGTTCATACCACTGGATGGGAGATATTAAAGGAATCATCATTTATGAAAGCAAATGAACAGAGTCCATCCTGAGAAGCCACAGAAAGGCCTGAGGCCTTTCAGTGATTTTAGAAATTCTCGGGCTTTGTAGCTATGAAAATAATAGGAATCCTTTATATCATTCCAAGATATTGACTCTAATTTCTTTTGAGGCTCAATTCATTTCAAAACACTCTAGAAGTGGGTGAAGAACTCAGTTCTAGAAGTTGCAAATTTATATTTCTTTTTTAAAACCCAATTAAAATAGTCAAGGTAATAGTGGTCTGTTGAGAATTTTAGTGCCTGTTGGACAATATCACCTAGATAAAGCAGTAAAACATGATATTACTCCTCAAATCTTAGAAAATGGAAATTTCACAAAGCCTAAAAAAATCTCACAGGCAAAAAATTACTGGCACCAAAACACCCCAAAGTGTTTTCACCAAAATTGTCCTGATTGCCTCAGGAAAACCATTAAGGAATGGGCAGAGTATGTCTCACGCTGCATTGTAGTAAATGTGACTCATTACTTTTTATCTCTTCTTACCAACAGAATTAGTGTAGCCCACTGTATAAAAGTGATTGCTTTAAGGCCATTTGCTGTCATTAGACAATCAAGCTTTCCGTAATTTTCTTCCTTTCGAGCATAAAACATATTTCCACTTCTATACCAGTCTATATAGCATCAAAAACTGAAGAGATTAATACTGACTGCCTCACCAATTCTGGCCTATACAGGAAAATAAGAACATGAAATTGCATTGTTATGGTGACAGCAATGTCAATACTGATTGTGAAATGTAACAACTATTTCCGAGGGAGGACTTCCGTTCCTCCCCACAGTCATGCAGCAGATCCAGTACAGCATCCAAGCACAGCCCAATTTACATGCAAATTTAAGATGTTTTGTAACTGTGCCAACTTCCCATGATGACTGCAGTCAGAAGCCCTGCAAACGCGTAGAACAAACACTAAACAAAACTGTGCAATCCCACCCAGCCTCGATGCCACATGACCCAGTACACGCCAAGACCTGCCTCCTAAGATACTAAAAAATGATGCACAGTTATGTGGCAGTTTCAGGTAATGTCTTCAGAAAATGTAGAGAAGAAAGAGTTGATTCATAATCCATGACCAAGTGCTTCAAGTCCTCTTTCCATACCTTCTTATCTCATTGTCGGAAATAGAGGGAACAGTCCCCAAAGAATCTCTTATTTCTAAACCAAATTTTCTCATGATCTGGTCACAATGACTTCAATAGTTTTTTCACCTTTTCATCCTTTTGGGATCTTTTTTAATCTCTCTCGAGCATTTTCTAACAAAATCAAATCAAGCTAATGTTTATTCCCCCAAGTTCTTCCCTTCATCTCTTACCTAGAAGTAATCTAACAGTTGACCAGGCGATCCAGCAGACAATAACAAATTCTCTTTAGGGGACCAGGAACGGGAGGAGTTGATACTTTCTTGTAGTCAGAGACTGCATCTTTCTTAAATAATGACCAAACACTTGAAAACATAACCTCTAACGGATAATTTAGAACTGCCAAGAACGGAATACTCTGAGACATGTTGTTCTCAATACAAAATGTAGTCAAACTCTGGGGCTTTGTAGCCACAAAAACAATAGGAATTCTTTATATCAGTGACATAAAATTCAGAGGACTGAGGCTTTATCCTATTGACTGTTAATTGGCTCTTTCTCTTGCAGGATTTGCCTTTGGCTTTCTTGCATTTTGAGAAAGAAAATTGGTGTGACTTCTGTGTTCAGAATAAACGCTGAGGGGTTCTGTTAGATCTTCCACGTGCTACAAATTTCTATTTCCCGTAGGCTACTGGCACACAAATGCTAGTAAGCACTCTGGCACACCCAATGAGGCTGCACACACAGTAGAGGATACCCTTTTGTTCCATGCCCTATATGAAGAAGCAAAACCCTTCCTTGAGTTACAGAAAGTACATCTGTCAAAGGCAGGTTGAAAAGTTGAGTTTTAAACCCTATGTAATGTTCCACAATACCACGTTCAATTTAAAAGCAAAATCGCCACTTCCAGATAGATGGCATAATGCTGGCTCAGTGGGCGTTCTCTTTGTATTTTTTTTTTAATGTCTGGTTTAAAAGAGATGTTTTTTCTGTCATAGTTTTTGTTTGACTATTTATTTGTTTTGTTCTGTGGTCTTGCTTTGTAGTTCAGGCTGGCCCTGAGCTCACTATATAGCCCAGGCATGCCTGAAACTTAGCAATCCTCCTGCCTCTGCCTCCTGAGTGCTAGAATTACAGGTGTGAGCCACCACGTCCAGTTTCTGTCATAGTTTTAAGGTTGACAGAAGTAGAGAATTGTTTTATTCACAGCTAACTTTGTGTAAGTTTCCTTCATGGTTGTTGTTATTACAACAACAGAATCCCTGTTCATATTCACTCAAGGAAGCTGGCTGACAGCGACCCAGCTCCAGCATGTCACCGGGTTGCCAGGCACTTCAGGAACGAAGTCTAATTCCAGGACGGAGTGAAAGTCTACCACTGTCTACCAGTAATTCCTCGTTTGTGTGTGTGTGTGTGTGTGTGTGTATGTGTGTGTGTGTGTGTGTGTGTGTTTGGAAAGATGAGCAGTAATTGAGGAGTGAGATTATTTTTATAATATTGTTTCTATAAGAGCAAAACTGTGGTTAAGATATCCACATCTAAGTTTTTTTCTTCTTATAAATAAGATTTACCTGAAACACTGATATTCTTTTACACGACTACGTGAGCCCTAGTCAAAATTTCCCTGGGTAAGATTACTGGTGAAATTAAGAGTAGTTAGTTAACTCTGGAGCAGAAATCAGTCGCAGCGATACGAGCTATACAATATCACCACAGTGCGGGTGCTGAGCATTCCTGTTCCTGGGTCCTTCCCACAAACATTTTCTGAATAGGTACTTGGCAATACACAGAAGGGCTAAGGAGAGAGAAGTGAATCAGAAAAATATGATCTTTGCTCTCCTGAGTGGAAACAGATCAAAGCAGTACATGAAAAAAGAAATAATGGAATTGCATGTTTTAAGAAGTACTACGAAGAAAACCCAATGAAGGGAAGATGAAAAGGACAGGAAGTGCATCCGGGAGGCCCTTTCAGGAGATGGATTTCTATTTTCTTCAAGGTTCTTTCAAAAATTCCAAACAGCTGAGCCTAAGAATGATTTTCTTCTCTAGGAAAAAGGAAAAGAAGATATGAAGGCCCCTGCCACAGCTTTCCAGTCTACTTCTGGGTAGGAGTCGCCTATGGTAAGAAAAAGATCCTACAATCTCTGTCTAAAAGTCTTTCTTTGGGGGGATGATTGAAAGACAAGTTAGAAAGGCTTTCATCGAATAGTATTTCCCATTAGGAAAAAGGAGGAATCCTAAAGCCTGACCTGCAAATCTTTGGTTGCAAATAGGCCTATGTCTCTGAAAAAAGTTTCTGTCTTGGGAGAGACGGACCAATCGCTGTTACCAACCACCCTTGGGAAGCCAAACCCACACTGAAGTTTCCAGAGCCCTGTGCCTGAAAAAGAACCATCATGAAGCTGCTGTCCTTAAAACTACAATTTCTACACTTTTGTCTCCTGCTGTGATGTGTATCCAGGGCACCTTTCCGTGTCCTCCTCCCTCCCAGCATGTTTCGCTCCAGATGTAGAGGACCATCAAGATACAGAGACATGAGGGAAAGGCAGGTACCAGTCCCTACTTATTCAAGACGTAGGACCCCCCCCCAGTCCCAACATGGATCGGGTGTGACATTCTCAGTGAACAAACCAATCAGTTCACAAACGGTGGAATCTTTTGGTATGGCAAGCAGAGAGCAATCGTGCCTTAAATGGAGACATTAGTTTTATTTACTAAATAAAAACTCCTGTTGCTGGGCTGAATGGCAACCAGTCAGAGCTATAAAAGATATGAGTCTAACTGTTTTGCATATTGCCTTTTTGTTATTATAATTTCCCTCAATCTCCCAGCTCTGTTAATATTTACTCATTATTTTACCATACGTCAACTTTAAGAATTCAGGTGTCTTTCTTAACTAGTTTATAAACAGCAAACAGAAAAGCCATTTCTTAAGATGGAGAGATGGCCTCTGACTGACACACTGGACCTGGACTACGTATTACACAAGAAATGCCCTCCTTGAGCCAAGACCATTGTGCAGTGAAAAAATAAGTGACTTTCTCAGCCAATGATGCATCCATAAAATGGTTGGAAAGCTGCCCTATTTGCACATGGAATCAGAAAATAGAATAAAATAAAAAGAATCCATCCCATTCCTCTAATTTCATCGTCTTGCTACAGCCCTTCTCCCCAGGGCTTCCCGCTAACCTCGTTGCCAAGGAGGTGTGAGGGGTTATCCTCTCTGAAACACCATTAATGATTCAGCAGGGCCTTCTGGGGATACTCCAAGCGCATTCTGTAGGGGAACTGGCTGCTTCTCTGGGCTCATCATATGGAAAGTATATTTCTCAACACAGCTGGCAAACAAATCTCTTTGAAGGAGATAGCCAAGAGGTCTGAGATTGGCCCTCATAGAATGAGTTCAGCATCTTTCACTCTCCCCAGCCTATAATATTCTTCCTCCCTTGTAGTTATTTATTATTATTCAATATTTATGCAAGCTATAAAAGTGCAGAGCACTGCACAGTATCACAGAGAAGGCCAAGGCAATAGCAACACCTTCTCCTAAGGAAGAGGATGGAACCCACAAGTCAAGTTCATGGGCAGAGGCTTCCAAGAAAAGAGGAAAGTGGGGAAACAGCGCTGGCTAATATAATACAGTGTCCATGATCTACTCTAGGGATAGGTATAGTCCACTCAGTGAGAACACCCTAACCAGCTGAGGGTTAATGGAGGAAGTGGTTTGACTCCTCCATGCCTTTGACTATTTCACACTTGTTCTGTAAACAGAGGTAGATAGAATAGTCTGGCATAAAGATATGTACCATAAACTATAACTCATATCACATGACCATAGCCAAGGTAATGGGAGCAGTTCAGTGAGCAGAACTCTGTCAAACAGTGTTTCTAAACTCAGGAACTCAGGGCAAATAACTTGGGAAGGCCCACCACTCTTTTCCATACCAGCTTTGAAAACAGACTGCCCCCTCCCCATTCTCGAGCAATGACCTGCATATGTTTTCTATCTACCAGGAAATGAGCGCAATAAAGTCAGGCCATGGAAGCACTATGCGAGGTCATGTCATTAGAGAACGACAGAACCGAGGCCTGAACCTAAATTCTCTGACTCTAGGCCACTTTCCCCATCGTGGAACTGATGTCTCCTACCTATTCTTTTCCTGGTTATGCTGGACTTTGGTGTCCCAGTATTTTCCCTTCTTCATTTCCTCCCCTTTCCCCTTCTTCTTCTCCTTCTTCTTCCCCTTCTCCTCCTCCTCCTTCTCTTCTTCTTCTTCTTCTTCTTCTTCTTCTTCTTCTTCTTCTTCTTCCCCTTCTTTCTCCTTCTCCTTCTCCTTCTTCTTCTTCTTCTTCCCCCCAAATAGCTATTCATCTGTTTCCCTAAAACTCTAAACCTTCCCAAACCCCTTTGGCTCTGTATTTCTCCCCTGAGTCCCTCTGCTTTTTCTATGCTCATCCTGGAAAACCACATGCCTCTTCTCTCATATTTCAACCACCAGCTCTGGGTGATGAACACTACCTGTCCAGCCACAGACAAAAAAAGAGAAGAAAACTTATGAACTCTTGGGCCGGAGGGTTAGCTCAGTGGTTCCAGCACCTGCCTCGCAAGCGCAAGGTCCTGAGTTCGATCCCCTGTAACCACATACAATGCTGGGCGTGGAGACTCACACCCACCAGCAATCAATACCCCATACCACAGTGCCAAGCGTGGTGGCTCACGCCTGTCATCCCAGCACTCGGGAGGCAGAGGCAGGAGAATTGCTGAGTTCAAGGCTTGCCTGGACTACATAGTGAGCTCAGAGCCAGCCTGGACTACAAAGCGAGACCCTGTCTCAAAAAGGAAAAAAAAAAAAAAAAACGTATGAACTCTGGAGCCAGACAGCATAGGGTGAAATGTCAGCACCACTATCTACCACCCACAAGGCCACATGAAGCTATAAAAAATTATTTCTTATATTTACCATGAGGAAAACACCTCATTCCTGAGGCAGAAAGTCCTACGTGCACCATAGTTTCTATCTTCCTCCTTTTTTTTTTTTAACAGGGTCTCGCTTTGTAGTTCAGGCTGGCCCTGAGCTCACTATGTAGCCCAGGCAAGCAGAAGTCGGCAATCCTCCTGCCTCTGCCTCCCGAGTGCTGGGATTACAGGCAAGAGCCACGACGCCCGGCACTGTGGTATGTGGTATTGATTGCTGGTGGGCGTGAGTCACCACGCCCAGCATTGTATGTGGTTACCGGGATCAAACTCAGGACCTTCCGCTTGCAAGGCAGGCACTGGAACCACTGAGCTAAATCTCCGGCCCTCCTCCTACTTCTTAGTAACAGAGCCCTGATCTATATAGCTCAGTACTTATGGCCAATGAAACTTCATCATCGAGTCTCCTTTCCACCATCATGTGACCATATGATTATGTTCCAGCCAATGAGATGTGAACTGCAGCATTAATAGGATCATCCTTAATTCCACTTTTCTCTTCCCTAGAACATGAATGTAATGGCCACAAAATGGAACCAATTTCCAGCTCTTCTTTCTACACTCATCTGTTGCCTCAGTGTGTAAGAACCAATATCTGAGACTTGCACTTTCCATTTCCAAATATGCTTTCCAAAGTCTCTTGTTTGAGCTCTGTTCTCTGTACCTGAACTGCTCATTTCTCTTGATATCTCTCTATCAAAATACTACCTAAGATTTCTTTGAAATTCCAGCACACTCATTGTAATAATATCCCCCTTCTTTACATGAGACAGAATCAGTCCCTTCTGGATAAACAGAGCTCACTACCCTACAAAATCCAAAATAGCAATATCCTTTTGTTGGCCATTGTATTTCCCAGACACAGATGAGACCTTGACTCAGCAAGAGTTTAACACATAGATACTGAATGATTGTGGCCTTTCGTGAACATCACTCCTTCCTCGTACACCTATGGCTGTTCTGGTGCTATCTGCTAACACCCCAGCTACATCAGTTCCTGTCTCATCCTCTAATAAGGAGTGAAAAAGAGTACACTGTATTAGTCTTGGAATTTTCCTTGCACCTAAATAATGACTCTAAACACACTGGGTTCATGATGAAAACGTCTAAAACTGAATAGCTGAATGTATTGATTTCTTCAGAGGTCAAAAGCAAGGTATGAATCCAATAAGATATAGTTTTCTCCTTCACACATAAAATATCTTTGAGGAGTCTTTCCCATATATAAAAAACAAGAATCCCTAAAAACCAAGGAGTCAAATTTAGATTTTTTTTTTTTTTTACCTACCCTGGTTATATCAAGAGAAAACCTCCACTCACCTCCAAATCCTCTGTGAGCTGCTACGCCTAGGCTTTTTTTTTGGTCCAAAATCAAAACTATATTTAAACTATATTAAAACTATAATAACTTTCTATAATAATGCCTATTATTTTGTCTGCTTTTAGTGTAAAAATTATAATATCATCAAATCTCAAGTTGTTCTTATAATAAGAGCAACTTATATTAATTATAAAATTTCTTTATTACTTTTATGAAAAAGTACAATCATTATAATAAAATTAATTCTTACTTGAGCAATGACCTTATTTTCAATTTTAGGTCATCTTTAAGAAAGAATCTTTTTAAAAACTAACCCAAGATTATGTCAGGTCATTAACTGCAATGTTTTAAAATTAATGGTTACAGGACTCTTGCCAAACAATTGTTACTTTAAATATTCATTCTTGAAAATCTGATAAAAACAAAATGAATTTTAAAGGAACATTTTTACTTATTAACATTTTAGCCACAATAATAGTATGTGAAATTAAACTGAGGATTTGTATTTAAGGATGAAAAGTACCCTTCTCAGGAGAAATTAAGTTTTTATAAATGAAATCAAGGCAGGTAATCTCTCTGTTGGAAATGAAGAACTGATTGAGCAAGCACTTACACTAATTGATACAAGGTGAAATTCAATGAAAAGACTATTTTTTCATCTTCCATCTTTTTTTTTCTTTGAGACAGCATCTCACTTTGTAGTTCAGGCTGGCCCTGAGCTCACTATGGAGCCCAGGCAAGCCTCAAACTCAGCAATCCTCCTGACTCTGCCTCCCGAGTGCTGGGATTACAGGCTTAAGCCAGCAAGCCCAGCTCATCTTCCATCTTTAATAAACACAATACAAACTCTTCTGTCCTTTCAAGGGACTTCTGGGACTTGTCTCTTTCTTCCAGCCCACACCCTCCCCTCTGTCCCATGAACTGGCTTTGTGGAGCCAGGTGTCTCCTACTGTGAACTTCATACTTGCATGGGTGGCCTCACCTGTCTCGCAGGCCAGCAGCCTAAGTCTCTGTGCCTTCCTTGAGCTTGCTGGTTCTCTGCAAAGCACAGACCTACCGGTCCTGCCTCTGGCATGTGCAGTCAGGAGCTCCTTGCCACTTTGCCCTCAGTGTCCTCTTAAGTAAGTCAGGCAGGACCAACTGGGCAGACTTCAGCCTGCCTGCAGTGCCTAAGGTTTTAAGGAGGGTCCACACTGATTTGCACTTTAGCTTTCCTGTTACTAAAGCTCATCTCTTGAGATCCATTAGTGCCTCTCAGTCCAGCGCTCAGAGGGGTAGGGGACGGAGTAAAAATAGATAAAAGTGTGATATATCTATGTACCGATACCCCACACTGAATAGAAGCGTTATGTATCACAAACATACACTAATGAAAAAGTTTTTTGGCACACCCATTCTTTGTTGTGGGAAACTACCAGACATAGAACCAACCCTCGCTGCTGTCTCTGCCTATAGTACTGCAGCAATGGCTGCAGACAGTGTGACTGCTGGAGAAAACCTCCACTCATCTCCAAACCCTCTGCAAGCTGAAAAGTCAAACCTGAGGACGGCTGAACCTTAGGTTCCCTTACAGGGTGAATTACACATTTCAGTTGTGATATCGGTACTTCAGCTCGCAATATACCAGGGTTGGTTAAGAAAATGTATCCTTTTCACTATCCTGGGACATGGAAGGCAAATTCAATGAAGTTCTTGCTCCACAAAAAGTCAAAGGAAAATGTTATTTCCACTTGGGAGCAGGTTTATCAGTTCATAATCTCAAAATCAGCAAGGAGAGTGCACTCTTCAACTTCATCAGACAAATGAAGGGAGGCCAATTCTACCCCACCTCACCACGTCATTTACCCCCCCCAACAAACACACACACACACACACACACTCACAATGGCTCCCTCTATGGGTAGCTATTCGCATTCACACGGACAGTTGTGACAGTGGCAAAGTTTGAGAAAAAAAAAAAAGTATGTACCAAAGACTGACTTTTCAAGCGAATGCTTGTTAGTGTTGCTGTGCTCCCTGGGGGTGGTTATGTACTGAAGGTTAAAATTTAATGAGGACTTTGGAAAGCAGACTAAATTGTGGCCAAGGAAGACAAATGACAGACAATGAGATCTAAACCTGACCCATTTTCCAGCATCCTCAGCCTCACTCAAAACCTGTCTTCAGATTCACGTTTCTCGTAAAAAGCCAACTTGCTTTATTTTTGAGAACACAGGTCACTCATTGGAAGTGAAGTGTCCTGGGTTGATGCCCTGCAGTCCAGTCATAAACAAACCCAGATTGTATTTGCAGGCAGGAAAGTATTGGGTTACCAAGTCCTTCCGGAGCATATTTGTTACAATCCTGCTGAAAGTCATCTGGCTGGCAGAGAAGCTCTTGTTTGCAAAGTAGGGCAGTGGGGGCTGTGCCAGTGGACACGGCTGCAGGGCCAGCAGGTGTTCGCAGCAACTGCCAACATGGCTCTCGGCCTGGCTACACCAAGACTACCTGAAAACGCTGACAAAATCCAGGTTTCCTGAGATCCACCTGTCACAGGCTGAGCTGTCCCCCAATATGTCTACCGTCTACACACCAAATACATCAGAAGGTGACTGTATTTGGAGATGGAGCCTTTTGAGAGGCCCGTAAGGTTACACGAGGTCACTGGCCAGGGTTCTAATACAATGAGGCTGGGACGCTGACACACACAACCGAAGGACCATCTGAAGACAAGGATCATACTTGACTGTGCAGCCTAAGCTGACTGATACCATCCTCCCTAGGAACAGTGACTCACCTCCCTAAGGGCTGGAGACACAGTGACCCCAACACAGTAGGGGTTGAAAACCAACAACATAGAATTCTTCTTCCCGAGAAACTATGAGGCTCCCTCAGACTGCCCATTCCCTTGCTGCCGTGCTGCAGGCCAAGCATGGGCCTGCTCTTGCCAGGGAAGCAGTCTTAGTTGTTCACAGTGGAATCTTCATTCCTCCTCCTCCAACTTGACTCCTTATAAGATCACTGTCATTTTCTAAGATCATGATATATACTATATTAATTGTTAGCATTTTGTCTGCCATTTTGGTTTTCTCATAGAACAAAAGTATTTTATACTGCCTTTCTAATACATACTTTCATCACATTAAAATAAACACAAATAAATAAAAGAAAAAGTTATTGTTGTACTTTGGTTCTAGAAGTTTCAAAGGAATTTGTCTCTTTGCACATGCTTTCACCAGAGCCCTATGAAAGATAAATCAAAGGGGCGGTCAATGAGGATGAAAATGCGGGACTACGGTTAACATACGGGGGGCTAAGGAAACTAAGTGGGTCAAGATCTGTATATTTAAACAAAAAAAGCATCTTAAGGAATATCAGCATATACTAGTCTGTTTTGTATTTGTTGCTAAAACAAATATCAGAAGCTGGGTAATCAGTAAAGAGGTTTATTTAGCTTATAGTTTTGGATGTTCAAGAATATGGCATCAACATCCTGATGAGGACACTCATGCTTGTGCCATGACACCACAAAAAAGCTAAAGGGAAGCTGACCATATGCCAGTCTCACAGGAACCAACCAGCTTCCAGATGGCACACATGACCTAAGTACCTCCCATTCAGCCCCATTTCAACACTGCCAAGCTGGGTGCCAAGCTTTCAGCACTCTGGGGGACAGAATCAAACTTGTCCAGACTACATTCCACACACTGGAGAATGGAATCGGCAGATGTTCTCAAGGTATTATCGCGGAGATTACCATTCATATCCCAGTCGATAGACACAGGGGTGGTTCTGCTCAGCAGGTTGCAATACACATCTTTGCTTCTGATCAACCAGAAGCCAAGCAATATTCCTCATGTGCAGAATTCCCAAGTCCCCTAACCCCACCTATGCACAAGAAACACCCTTGCATGCCATCCTGTTTTAACGGTAGCCAAATCTCCCAGCCTGAAAGGAAATTATGAAGTCCCTCCTATCCATAACATTTAAATTGTTCAGTTGGTTCCCTACTATTATGTTTCATGATTATTGCTCCCTGCTCCTAAGATTTGCAACTTTGCATTTTATTTGTTTAGAGGCAAATTCAACCAATAATAGCTTCTCATTTGGGCTTAGGTACAAGTGTTTCCATGGTCCAACCACACATTAATCACTACCATCTAATAATAATTGCTCATCCACTCAATTTCCTGGCCATGTATTAATTTGTTGAATCAAAAATACTTATTGAGTTCCTATTACACATAAGACACATTCAAATCCTAGAGAATATCAGTACACATAGCTGACTAAATTCTGCTGTCATCAAACCTGTGCTAGAAACGGACAGGTAAGTAAATACAAGACAGGTAAGTAAATACAAGAACAACTTCAGGTAAATACTGTAAGAAAAATCAGCTGAACACATAGAGCAGTGGTCCCTGAATTAGTACCTGCATCACATAGGAATCTGTTAGGAAAGCAAATTCTCAGGCCACACTCAAGACCTTTTAGAATCAGACAGTCCGGGGTTGGGACCAGCAATCCGATGCATGTTAAAGTTTGAGAACTTCCGCTTTAGTAAAGAATTATGAGAGGGGATTTACTTCAATGGAGAGTTAGGAATGACCTCTCTGAGAAAATGACACCTGAGCTGAGACCTGAACGCTATTTGAGACAGCATATGTCCCAGTCTGACTCTCCACTGTTTCAGAAGTTCTCCTAAATAGTTTTCTTTATTTCAGATTTACCAGCCATTCTGTGATTATACCTTCCCACCATAACAGGAATTGCAGTATAGGCCCCGCGCGATCACACTAGTCCCTAGGCTCAGAAGGGCAACTCCTCCCGCAATGGACACACATGTGCACACACCCACACACACATGGCTTAAGATCCTGATGTTGTCATCTTGGATTCTCAGTGATTCTCTCACTGAACTTGTGTTCCGTAAACGAAGTCTGATAGGACAACAGAGCATGCGCTTAATCAGAGAAGATACAGGCCATATTTGTGCTGTTGCATTCACACACAGCTTCTGCCTTCACAGACAAGTCTGAAAGACCTGCAGTCCGCGGGCGCTGTGCAAGTCAGTTTGGCTTACACATGCTGTGTCTGTCTCAGAGTAAGCAGGGGACCGAGAGCCCAGAGGGGCCAGCTCTCCATCCGTCCTACTCGGGACTTGTTTCAACCATGAAACCAATGGACAATGGTGTTCTGAGAAAGATCGGCCAAGACATCCCATTGTATCATATCCCGCCCACATCATCTCCCTGTACTGGTCAGCCACTTAGGAAAAAGAACGCAGAGAAAGAGAATTTTTTTTTCTCATTCTTTAGAAAGCCCAGGTTGGGGGTGGGGGGGCTTCCATCACGATACAGGCAAGTGAGGAAAGTAAAAAGACCTAAGTGGGTCAGTTGTGTGCGGAAATCCTGCTGTTTGGTAGGAGCAAAGTTTGTGTGTATGCATGAGCAGTGAAACACCATTGTATGACTTCAACTTCTTCACATGAGTTAAATGCTCTTAAACTTACTTTGCACCTTGTAAAGATAAACAGAAATGCAGGCTACATCTACCTTTTCAAATGTTTCTTGATTTAATGTGACATTAAACAGCAAATGTAACATCCCATGATAAGTGGGCAGAAAGACCATGGAAGAAAGGGAAGAGCTGTATATTTTAGTTTCACTAATGAAAATTTTTTTTTTTTTTTTTTTTTGCTTTTTTTTTGGAGACAGGGTCTCGCTTTGTAGTTCAGGCCGGCCCTGAGCTCACTATGGTGCCCAGGCAAGCCGCCGCGAACTCAGCAATCCTCCCATCTCTGCCTCCCGAGTGCTGGTCACTAATGAAAATTTTGTCTTGGTTTTCGAACGAGAAGCTTTGCATTTCCATTTTGTGCTAGGCTCCATAAATGATGCAGCTGGCACTGCCTGCCCCCAGAAACCTTCCACAGAGAGAGACTCGCCCTCACCACGCCGGCACGGTGAGCAGCTCTGGGGCAGGAGCAGCTGGTTTCCCCCGCGTCACAAATGGCCATCAAGCTGAGCCTCCCCTTTGGGAAGGTGCCAGGCGGCGGTGCTCTCAGAAGAGCAAGCCGCATCTCCACCTGGGGGGAACGGACACCCTCCATGAGTTAAAAAAGGACGCTTTCCTCTCCATCTCAGACCTGTGTCCCGTGACGGGACCGGCTGCTTCAGGAGCAGACAGGAGAGGTGTTTCGAAGGCCCAGGACAATATCAAATCTCAGAAGAACTGATCCATATCTCGTGAGACCATCAGCTACCTCCCAAAGAGCAGAGGACTGGCAACCCGGACACCATCGAGGAGAACGAACCCAGGCTGAAAACATGAGCTAACTGGACAGTGCTAGACCAGTATACACACAATCCGGGGAGACTCGAAGGGTGAGGATTTAAATCATTTAATGACACTTGGGGAAGCTGACGCAGGAAGATTGTGATTTCAACCCCAGCCTGGGTAACTTAGCAACATAGTAAGATCCTGTCTCAAAATCAAAAACAAAAAGAGTTGGGGATCTAACTCAAGAGAAGGCCTCAGGTTCAATATAAAACACCGAAACAAAAAATTAAAACGAAGCCAAAAATTATGAAGTTTGAAGACACAATCATATTTCTGCCTTCCATTACAAACTTGGGTCACACTCACGTGTCATGTAAATAGATTCTCCCCACTCTGGGTCACTTCCAACCGCTGTCGCGCATCTTTAACAATCAACCACTAGAGAAAAAGGAAAAGCTCTTTTCTGTTTGCCTGACCATGGTTTCCTAGGGAACCCTGGGCGGAACTTCAATCAGGCAGCTCCAAGACCTGGTGTGCGTCACCTCACACGATGGGACACATCACCCAGCCACTCCAGTTCATGAGAAACCCGGAAACTTTCTTACCCGTGATGCCAGAGGAGGCACAAAGGCCGTTTTCATAAACTTCGGCAGGTTTACGAGGCTGAAAGTGCCACGGTTGCAGGGCGATCGCACTACCCTACTCACTTCTCATTAAGATGCTCCTTCATCACTGGAAATTCCTTTCAGTCCCAAATGATTTTGGTCCTGTTACCGAGCCATTAGTTAAAACAAAAACGTCAGGACTAAAATCTTCACCTTCCCATCAAAACCATTAGCGTTTAGAGATCCATTTTTCCAGTTGTCCAAATGCAGATGCTGGGAAATACAGTGTTCCATCAGGTGAAAACACTAGTAATGGACTTATTTTTCACCCTCAAAATAGAGAAATAAATTCCTTCCCTTGACAAGCAATATGTGGAAAATACTCTGGAAGAGCCCAAAGCTGAACTTTCTTCCCCCTCCACTACAAAATAAAGAGGAGCCTCTAGCACAAACCTTGCAGAGAGAGCAGCCCAGGCAAACGAGAAGCCAAGACTGTGTCTCCGCCAGCCTCTCCCGCCTGACCGGCTTCCTCCGTCTGCATCTCAGATTCTTCATCTTCAAGGTCAAGCTAAGTCACACGTTTTCCAACCGCGTTCCATGAAATTCCTAAGAAACTGGTTTGTGAACCCCTAGGCAATATTTAGAATCACCCAGGAAGTTTGTTCTCAGTCCAGATTCCTACCTGTGAAAAGCTCTGATTTAGCAGGTCAGAGAGAAAAAAGGAGTCAATAACTTAAATTACTGACAAGCTCTTGGACATTACCAGTGTCTAGGATCCCAACAAGGTGGGTTTCACTTGGAATGGGAATGCCCGGCACAGTAGGAAATTCCCCAGAATACATCAGAGGAGACATATGAGGCGTGACCCAGAACTACGGTGAAAGCTTAAATTTTTAAAACACATTACCACAGTAAAAGACACATTGTTCTTAGTCTCCCCCAAAATACTCTCCCATCATTCTTGGTACTTTCTGGAGCACTTCAGGAACTGTTCTTTTGTGACTGTTTTTGGTGAAAAAAATCTACAGAAATGGTGTAACATTTATTCCCAAAAGTCAAAAATGACCACAAAAGGTTAAACATTCTGGATATCAGGGCAGCCAGGACAGCACTCAGGGAAGAGGATTTCCAGGGCTGCTACACAAAGCAAGAGAGATACGACAGGTGTATTAGAAGAGAGAGAGAATATTTTGAGGCAGATGAATAGCAATGTGTCTTTTCCTGCAACAAAATTTTAAAATTTCAACTGTCATTGTATGTTTTGATGATTCCTCATATTTCTCTCTCAGTCCAGGATGTTCATCAAACTAATTTGCAGCTGTAACAGAAAAAGAGAAAAAACAGAAGTACCTCACCTCTTTTTTTTTCTTTTTTATTTCATTGGTTAATTGGTTTTGTTTTGTTTATTTGTTTGTACTAGAGACTGAACCAACCCTTTGTGCTGAGCTGTACCCCCAACACATTTTTTTACTTTTTCTAATCTTGAAACAAGGTTTCACTGAAATATTAGGCTTCCCAGGCTGGGCCTGAATTTGAAATCCTCCTGCCTCACCTTCCCCCAGAGCTGGGGTTACGGGGATGTGCCACCACACCTGCAACCTTGTCTCTTTAAAATAACTATTTCAAATAATTACTGCTATGCATTGAATTGTGTCCTTCCAAAATATGTGAAAAACCTAACCCCTGCTACCTCCAAAAAGAAAACCTTACAAATGTGAAAAGTTAAGATGAAGTCACACTGAATCTTGAACTAATATAACCGACGTCCTTATATCAAGACAATGTGAAGACACAGAAAGATAATGTCCTGTGAAAAATAGGCAGAGGTTGGCGTTACGCAGCCAGAAGCTAAAAATCACCTGTAACACCAGAAACAGAGAGAAGGGCACGAAACAGAATCCCCTGTGACACTCTGATTTCAACTTTCAATCTCTGGAACTGTAAGTTAATTTCAGTTATTTAAGCTGCCCCATGGATGGGAATTTCTATGACATCACCAGAGAATAAAATACAATTATTAAATTTGCACATGATAAAAATGAATCTTAGAAAGGCTTTTCTTTCATCTTAAGTGCCAGTGCTGGAGTATGGTGTATTGTACAGACTTTGTCTAGGGATCTGTGAACCTTCTATGAACCATCTTTCAGAAACAACAGGTCCACCTCTATGCTGAGCCTCACTGTGAGATTACAGGGTCTGTAGGTCCCAGCAGGCCGTGCGGCCTCATCATCCAGCCTGTGTCATTCTTTCACAGAAAGTGTTCATGAAATGCACATAGGCATGAAATCAAATGACTTTTTAAGAAATGTTTAAAAGAAATAAATGTTCTCTGCGTAAATGAACCCTAAAAGCTCACGTTCCTACAAAGGAATGAAAACACTGCACATTCTGAAGGTTCTGTGGAAATAGGCCACATTTCCATTTAGGCTGTGGGATGAAAAAGAATTTCTCACCTGTAGTTTGATTGGATATCAAAGGCAATTTAGTGCCCTGTTAATACACCAGTCCAGTAGTATTTATAGGCCACCGAGTCAAATCAGCCTCCTGTTGTTAAGGAGCCGGAAATGAATGTTAAAATTTTTAAATTTAGGGCTGGAGATTTGGCGGAACCCAAGGCTTCACTGGTGGCTATGTGAGAAGTTCCCTAGTCCTCGTCCTTCTCCGCTGGTCTCCTGCTTTCTACACAGGAGAAGCCTGAGCCTGGCTCCGCCTCAGTGCTGCACACAGAACCGTCCCAGCGGGCGGGCTTGTGGTTACTGATCCAGAACGACCCAGAAGCTTGAAGAGCTATGTTTATCCCATTTTTTACTTTAAACAATGTAGACATACTCCAGAACCTCACGTGGTACCCCACAAAGATGCACACTATCTAGGGTTTCGTGTCGCAGTTACAAAACGAATGATAAGAAAAAGTATCTAGGAATGTCAAGCAGCTACAAAGACAAATTCTTTCCAGTGTACCTGAAGGAAACATGAATCTCAACAAATTATGCCTTCAAAATACTACGATTATTATAGTTCTATAGAATAACTAGATCCACTCTTACATGCTATAATTTTAATCACACCAACATTCTTAGTTCATTATTTCCCAACCAATTATCCCATTTTCCCTGCTCCCAACAGACACACAATAAAATAAATCTTTCAAATCAATTATTTTGTACATTTTTCCAACAGCTAAAAGATATGCTATTATTGTTTGGTTATAGAAAATGGAAATCACTTCCAATTAACTTAAGAAAAGAGCTGCAGTTTATGAGAACCAGAGGAGAATGGAGGAGCCTTGAGAAAGACAAACACCAACTCATGCATAGTGTCCCCCTGATGCCACAGAACTTCTCTCGAAAGAGTTCATTTATTCCTAAATTGTCACTGAGGAGTTGAGGGCTCCTAATCCTCATGGCCCATAAAATATCTCAGATTTCCAGCAGCAAGAATCCAGTTGGCCCACACCGAATCCAGTGTCTGTTCCTAGATCTGTCAAGAAGCAGCACCACTGGTCAGAGGGGAGAAATAGCTATGAACCAAAAAGCTGTCTTTGCACTGAAATACACCTTAAGATACGGTTTCCTTCGTTATGGACTCAGGTTTATCAGTCTTCTGCGTTGCTTCTTTTCTTAGGCTTATTCTGGGTATGAATCCCACAGGCATAGGTACTGCATGAGAAGAAAATGGAAGTCTAAAGGGATAAAAGAAAATGAATACACGATGCATTCTCACCTTCTCTATTAAATTTTTTTAAGACAGGGTCTTGCTTGGTAGTTCAGGCTGGCCCTGAGCTTACTATTTAGTCCAGTCAAGCCTCAAACTCAGCAGTCCTCCTGTCTCTGTCTCCCGAGTGCTGGGATTACAGGCGTGAGCCACCATGCCCAGCCCTCTCTATTAATTTTAACACATAAAATCTGCTTTGAGATTTACTCTTCGTCTTGTGGACATAGAGAGTACAGGAAAAGGATGGAATGAGGTTACTCAAGCCAAATCCCTAACTAGAGCATTCTGAACCATTAAATAGCCAACAGATCTATTCTTCAAAACACATGCCTCATGATAGGCCCAATACTACTCTGAAAAAGAGACATTACCCTTGTTTGTGACTGTTTAAAAGCAAAAGCAAAAACTAAAAGTCCTTATTAAAAAAATAAGAAGAAAGCAGAAATTCAGGGTCGACATACGAAGACTGTCAAAAAATAGAAATGTACCTCTTTCAAACAATTCTACTGTTCCTTTCTGTTGGGAAGTTTGCTCGATGAGCTTGGTTTTGAGTTACATGAAAAGTCCCATGCACAATGAAAGCTTTGAGTCTAATAAGAAATGTCAAATGGAAAATGTAACTAAAAGAGTCTTGTTCAAAAAAGTCCCTGCTGATGAAACCTGAAATCAATATTGATGAATTTGGCTTGCCCAGTTTTTGCTGAGTGGAATGAACTGGGATGGTAGGAGAACTCGTTTTAGCCGTATTTCCTCAGCATGCCAACAGAGTTTTTCCCAGCATTCTTCTAGCTGCACATGTGGCATGCATTTATTATTTACAATACACATGTAGAAAGTGTTGATTGATGAGATAACCCCTTTTTTCAAAAAGATCTTTGCCAAATGGGCCTTTGTACATTAAAGGAATTACCACAATATCAGCAATATATGTTTTTTCACCCCTCAATTTTATTTCCCATAAAGACATGACCAGGGTGATATTTTTAGACGGTATGTGGAAGATAAAATGGTTACAGATAAATATAGATTGTGCCTCTATAGTTTTCTCTTCATATGTTCTCTAACACATGGCGTAGAACATGTACCCAGCTGTGTGTTAGGACAAGGAGTGAAGAGGAAGGTGAGAAGGAAGGTGGGAAGGTGAGACTAAACTGTTTCTGGGTAGGACGCATACAGAGGAGAATATTATATTCACATAGATTTTCATGCAAACTCAGATATTTTTATTGTGCTGCTATACTGAATGAGAATCATGAGCATTCCAAGCAGCATCTGTGGAGTTTTGTAAAGGTCATAAATTTAATTTTGAAACATTAGTATTTCCAGAATAGGAATGCTCCAGATAGTGCTGAGAAGAACATTTGTCTTTTGAAGAATACAACAAGCCTTTTAGGACAATGCCAAATCCTTATCTTCTGGTTTGGTATGAGACATTGGTTTTAAATCTGACCACATCCACAAGTAGTTCCATCCTACTTTGGGACTGTTAAGCAGCGATTTTCTTTTTAAAAAGTGACTTTCCTTCCCAAACCACTGCATTAAAGGCTTCCTCCCAACAGTATTCTCTAACGGATCACTTCACAAACAATTAGACTCCTAAAATACGATATTCATGTAGACTCATATGCAATATGTATTCATACATTGATAAATATATAAACATGTGTAGGATATCATGTATTATGTATAAACATGTCTGGAATGTATATGATTTGACATAATAATATATAACATTCTTAACTTTCAGCTGGCATTATTCTGAATGACATAAATGTATTTTTAATGTCCTCTGCATGACAATGCTGCAAGACGTACTTTGTTTTTAACATTCTGTATTGTCCAGCTTTCTGTTGCTATGGTAATACTTTCCTGACACCCTCAGCTTAAAGAAGGAGAGGTTTCTTTTAGCTCATGGCTTCTAGAGGCTTTAGTTGATGCATAACCAGCTTGTTCCAAGGCAGAAACAGCAGGACAGAAGAGCCTGGCAGGGAAACTTAATCCCTGGCAAGCAGAAAGCCAAGAGCAAGAAAGGTGCACAAGGAGTCAAAGATCACATATAGCCCCCAATACCAAGTCCCCATGACCCACCTCCTTTTTTTTAGTTTATTTTTATCTTTATTGGTACATTGCATATACACATCATGATCACACTCACCATTGGGAATTTGTACCAGTATACGGCATGATTTAATTCTCATTTTTTTCCCATTCCCTTACCCACCCCATAACCCCTCACCCCCTAAAAACATATATATACCTCCTCAATACATATTAACATCACATTTTTTCTTTACCCCTCATTACTTACCCTCCACATTTCCCTTTGAATATTTTCTATTTCATAATATCCATCATACCTTTGAGAACTCATTAGCATCTTCAGTTTCTCACACAGGAAACAAATACAATATTTACACATCTGTGACCTATTTATTTCACTTACGAGTATGTCCTGAAGGTACATCTATTTGAGTATAAGTGATTCAAACTTATTCATTCTTTAAGGTAGAGTAATACTCCATTTTATAGAAAAACCACATCTTCTTTATCCAGTCTCCAGCTGATGAGCATGTGGGTTGTTTCCAAGACTAAGCTCTTCCAAACTGAGCTTCTACGAACATGGGTGCACATATGTCACTATGATATGACTCTTAATTCTTTTTGTGTATATCCCTAGTAGGCCAATAGCAGGGTCAAATGGGACCTCTAATCCTAGTTTTTTTAAGAATCTCCACACTGACTTCCATAGAGGTTCCACCAGTCTACATTCCTGCCAACAGTAGAGAAGGGTTCCTGTGACCCATCTCTTAATTGCCCTTGGGCTACGTACCTACCATGGGTTGCCCCACTAGCGAGGGCAGCGTGCTCACCATCACATCACCGGCCAGGGAGTCTCTGAATCCAGGCAAGTTGACAACCAAGACTTATCCAAACATTTCCATATTACAAATGCAGAACCAGAGGCTCAGACAGCTTCTGTAATTTACCTTAGGTCTCTGGCAGACACCTAGACTTTTGACCACACAATTTCTTCCAAAGATGCCCCAGTCACCTTGTCTTGAGAACTGCTCTCCTCATCACTTTACCAACCACGTGTGGGGCTTCTGTCTCATTCTTATAATGTGACTCCACCATGCCCCAGAGGGATGAGTCCAGGGTGATCAAATGATCCAGTCTGGGCCAGAGAACCAGGAATCTTCGCACTGAGTGATTTTCTATGTCGATACTGGTGATGGGCCTTGTATCAAATGAAATTAGATCTTTTTAGTGGCCTTGATTTCTATTCTATGAACTAGAGAAACAGGAACCCTCACCTGCACATAGTGAAAATTCTAAAAGCAGAGGTAATAGATGGAAAAAGAATCCTGACGGTGAGTCCTTTATTCCCCAAACCTATCTCTCCTTGCATTTCCTGAGAAAACGCCTCTCCTTGCAAAACTTTTCCCTTTTCTCTCTAGTATTATGGGATGGGCTTCTATTGCTTACAGTGAAAATTAATATTTTTATGTATTTTTATCATTTCCATTAGCATTTTTAAAACAAGTTATTTTTATGAAATTAGCTAAACAAGGATTTAAGGAAATTTCACTTTCAAATCCCTCAAGATATTTGATATAGGCATAATCCCAATTAAACACTTAAGAAAATGCTATTTACTAATAGTCCTCATTTTTTCTGTCACCTCCCACAACAGTGGCAGTCCCTCCGAGGCCTGAATCTGTCTGCCCAGGGGAGCTGAGCCATTTTCAAATGACTCCCATTTGTACACACACACACACACTTGTCTTATCTTAGGCTCTTACCTAGAACCTGGAACTGCTCCTGGGTCAGAGCAGTCACTCGACCTGTACTGAATTTTTAGAAAAGTAATCGGAGGCAAACACACAAGTGTTTCGTTTATTTCATCACACAAGGAATCATGAACCTAACAACTCCAACTCAAAGGTGGCTTCGGGAATGCAAATGAGGATGAACGTCCAGAGTGAACACAGAGAAAGAGCAAAGAAAATACTGGATTGACAGCAGCTACGCAGTCACCTATCCCACTGGAAAGTCCTTGTTTTATAAGTCAGGCGGCTGCTTATGACGTGTTGAGCTTAAATCTATTCTTCTTTAACGGAGGCTCAAATTAAATTTGGTTATGTTTTAAGTCAAGCAAAGTGAAGGTCACTTAGAGACCCTGACTGGCTTTATCTGTACAACCAATCTTTAGTCCTAGTTTCCATTTTAATTTACTTTAACAAGTTGAAAAAAAACAATAAATGTAAATGATAGTGATTTTTTTTTTTTTGAGACATGGTCTCGCTTTGTAGTTCAGGCTGGCCCTGAGCTCACTATGTAGCCCAGGCAAGCCTTGAACTCAGCAATCCTCCTGCCTCTGCCTCCCGAGTGCTGGGATTACAGGCGTGAGCCACCACGCCCGGCACATGATAGTGATTTAAGACATTTACTAACACTCAAAAGATAACTATTTATGTAAAAAGGATTTTTAGTTTATGTAATGAGTTACAAAAATTAATTTTTTAAACCAGAAAAATTCCTCCCCAAAATAGCCTATATAGAAATAAGAAAAAGAATCCCATTCGGTGGTGCCTATTGGTAATTCCAGGATTTTGGTCCCACAAGTTCAAATCCTATCCAGGCACCTGCTAGTGTGACACTGCCTTAAAATAAAAAATAATAAAAGGGAGACTGGGGGTGGAGGTAGTTTAGTAGCACTGAGCTTGTGGGTTTTACCCTCAGGGCCACAGAAAAAAGAGAGGGCGAGGGAGGGAAGGAGGAAGGGAGAGAGAGAGGAAATCAGGCTGAGAGGAGTCTCATAAAATGGTTCTCCTTAAGTACCAAAGTAATGAATGTATCAATTAAGAGCTTTGATTGTTTTTGATGCTATTTAAAACAAACCATGCAAGTAGAATTTCCAGATCCTTTAGAAACATTAAGCGGATACCCATGTGTTGATTTAATGGAGGCTTTTTCTTCAATGAGAAGACACAAAAGCTAGCCCCTTTCAGGGGAAACGGCAAACAATCCTTCTTTTGTGAAAAAAAAAAAAAAATGTGTTTTGAAGAATGGCCAGGGGACCAGCCACCCCAGTGACATCAGTCTTACCAGCCACTTTCTTGAGTTTAGTCTCACCAGCCGAATGAATCGCCTTACGCAGACAGGATGTTGTATGGAAAAGCGATTTCTTTCTTTAAAACAATTCCTGGGTGTGTTGATTTTTGTAAGTGAATAATCACATGAGCTTTCCAGATTTTACCCTGTACCATCTCCCAAAGGGGCCAGTTTCATTCTGAGTCCTGTAGAGAGCCCTTCAGGCTGAAGCAAGGGCACTGATGATAATTTGCCATCAAATGTAACAACACGTTTGCTAACGCAGGCTCCTATGTGGATGCCTCGGGAGTTTTGTTTCAAATCCAAAACAGCCTAAGACATATTCTGGCCCTTCCACAGCTAGTCTTATTTCATTTCCTCCACCACGCGAATGCCTTCATTTTTCTTTAACTCTACCCTTCAGAGGCAGGAGGTCACTTGGAAACAGTCCCATTTGAAAAGTCAGAATCTATATGTAAAATACAGAAACCCACTCTTCAAGGTCTGAAAGTATTTTTATTTGAACACTCAGCTATAATGACCACTGCCCACGAGTTGCCAAACTACTTTCTGTCTTGAGATTCTTGTTTCTTTCTCATTACACAGAACAGCAGCAGTTTGGGGCTCATTTCCTGAAGATTACTTTTCAGTATCAACCTTTGCCAACAAATCTTTTTTTCAGCCAAGGGTCACAGGACCATGTCATGCCTAAACAGGGTAGCTTTCCAGTAATTCTGATGGTAGAAGAAAACATTCAAATAAGGAGTAAAAGCATCTTCTGGGTTTCTCCACTGCATATTTATGGTTGTTCATAAGTGAGTATTTTACTGGGTGCCTTCTTTTAAGAGAAAAAGTGTAGCCAGAAAAATAATGCAAGGCCCCAGACAGAACTTGGGGGCTCACCAAAAAAAAAAAAAAAACAAGAAGACAACATTCATGACTCTGAGTGAGTTTGTGGCAATTAGATAATGGATGTAGAGCGTTTGAAAGACTTTCTGGAGATCTCACTTCATTGCAAGTGGCTGTTAATGTATACAGTCGTTTGCACATGATCTGGACCCTCGATATCAATTGCCATACACATAGTGGCTATCAGATTAATCAGAGAAGGGGAAAAAAACAATACAAGAAGTAAGTACCTGACTTTGAATCTAGACTTTAGTAGTTAGATCTGGACTTGCTAGCTAGTTGTACTGATAAGATATTCAAACTTGATGAGGCTCAGTCTTTTACATATGTTAATTAGGTATCATATCTGGTTCAGAATCATGTTTTGAAACCAAAAATGAATAGCCAGTAAGATGAATACACACTGACCAAACTGTTCTCGATCTGCACCCAAAGAGCAACAACAACATGGGCCCACTCAAAACAGGCCACCAAGTAAAGCCCCAGAGAAACACAAATTCACATCATGAGGTACTCACTGGCACTGACTATATAGGTGGGAATTACAGAATTTCCTTGTCTGCAATTAATGTGCAATAAGGGGATAGAGAGCTACTGGAATGGAGACTGAGAGCTGGAGATTTAGCTCAGTGGTTCCAGCACCTGCCTAGCAAGCGCAAGGTCCCTGGTTCAACCCCATTAACCACATACAACAGTACCGGGGATGGTGGCTCACACCCACCAGCAATCAGTACCCCATACCACAATGTTGGGTGTGGTGGCTCATGCCTGTAATCCCAGCATTCAGGAGGCAGAGGCAGGAGGATTGCTGAGCTTGAGGCTTGCCTGGATTACATAGTGAGCTCAGGGCCAGCCTGAACTATACAGTGAGACCCTGTCTCAAAAAAAAAAGGAGGACCTCTGGTGATGGTGTCACCTCATAGATGATGGTATCAGAGGGTGTGAAAGAGAGTGTATTTTACAAAAGGAAATCGGACAGACTGGGGTCCTACAGTCTTTCCCAAGGGCATGCCCCAAATGATCCAATGCCCTTCCATGAGACTATTACTTCAAGGTCCACCAACTCCCATGGCCACTACCTCTTATAGCCACAAGTCCCCACACATGAACCTTTGGATTACAAACAGCATCCACAGCCCAACATCGCACTATGTGGATGCCAGGTGTACTTGCTAACGTTTTGCCTACTGGAAGCAACTCTTCCCTTTCATGTCTGTCTACAAGTAGACCAGCAATTCAGACACAAACCATTTTTGATTTGTACTCATGCAATGAGTCGATCCAACCCACCCATAAAGGAAGTGCAGAATGTCTCTGTCTTGTCAGCACACCCTATTTAAGCCCAAACTGTGGCCGAGAAATTAAGGCAGTGCCCCCTCTGTCCTTGTTCCTGAAAATTACAGGTGCACTATTTCCATCTTATAACAGATTGTTGCTGCACTTTCCAAACCTTATGGCACGAAGAGTCTTAGAACTGAGCCCATGAAGGCACAAAAGCTACACCTGGCCTTTCCCTATGACATCATCACTTCTTATTCCACAGGATGTGCCAGGCTGTACAACCTAAGAGATGTCCTCCATGGCTGATCTGGGTTCAAATTAAACTTGACAGCCTCCCTTGCCAATCGATAAATGTGTCGATAGATACGTAAGTTTCCAACTTACAAACATTCAATTTTCAAACTTTTGCAGATATGAATGGACCTCACATTACGAATACTCATAGATGTGAACAAATTATGGAAGGAGTTCACGTGTGTCCTGGACACTGTCACGCTCATGCTGCTGCATGCTGGCTGTATAGGGCAATAGTGTACAGTATTATGGCACACAGTCAGAGCCCAGGATGTCAAGAGGCAACAAGAAAAGCAGGGGTGATATGGGGGGGATTGCTAGGAAGCACAAACTAGTTTATTTACAGATGTACTGTACTATATCATCACTCTAAGGTAAGTATAAAAGTAAAAAATAGTTTATTTATAGTGTTCATTTATAGTGCCCACCAGAGAGCATCCTTTAAAGGAATGGAGTCACACAAAATTATCTGAGTAGATGAGGTCAGCAAGAGTGTCATTGGCTGCTCCATTTGACAAACTACTACTCCAGTTGATGAGCATTTGTACTATTTCCAAGATTTAACTATTACAAGCTGAGCTGCTATGGATACACATACATCACTGTGATATGATTCTTTTAATTCTTTTGCATATATAAATAGAAGGGAGATAGCAGGGTTAAATGGGACCTCTAATCTTAGTTTTTTGAGGAATCTCCACACTGATCTCCACAGTAATTATACCAGTCTACATTCCCTTCAACAGGAGAGAAAGATTCCTTTCTCCCTACAACCTCGCCATCATTTGTTGCTGGTTGATTTCATGATAGCAGCTATTCTCTGTGCAGTGAGATCGAATCCGTGTTGAGTTTTCATCTACATCTCTCAACTGACCAGTGATGTTGAGCATCTTTTTGTTGGGAACAATCCTGTTTGGGAGAAATAATTAGAAGGTTAAAACTGACCAGGCCTTCCTGCAGACAGACTTTGGACTTAACTATGTTGCAAAAGAATCCTGTTTGGGAGGAATAATTGGAACGCCCTTCCTGGCTGCCTATGACTTTGCATTCAGCTCACCTTCACCTTGGATAGCAACTAGGATTCTGGTCGTCCCACGTGCTGCAATGCTTCAAGGCAGAACTGCTCCATTACCTTCTGAGTTTTGGTTACACTTTGGTTATTGGAGAGGTGCTGAATAAAAGTGCGGCAGGCTGGGGCCTGGGGTCTTTTGCTACCCAGAGTAGCATGGATCAGGCCCAAGCTCAGTTTCTGTAAGCTATAAATTATTTCACTGTGTGCCATCAATTCACAGGAAACCAGAACTTAAATCCAGAGGTCCTAGTTACATTCCCTTCCCCTGGATCCCACATTTTTTATGTTTCTTCGCTGCCTGTACTTTATCTGAAAATTTTCTGTTTGTTTCAGATGCCCATTTTTAAACTGGGTCTTTAAACTTGGGGGCTGATTTTTTTAAGTTCTTTATATATTCTAGATAGTAGTCCTTTGCCTCAGGAACAGCTGGTAAAATTTTTTCTCAACTTCTAGATTGTCTTTTTGCTCTACTTGTTTGCTCTGGTGTTTTCACTTGTTGTGCAGAAGTTTTTCAATAAGATAACATCTCAATTGTTGATTCGGTTAATTCCCATAGTGCTGAGGTTTTGTTCATAGTCTTTTCCTATACTGATGTCTTAACGAGTTCTACCCAACCTATCTTCCAGCAGGTTTAGTGTTTCTGTTTTAATATTTAGGTCTCTAATCTACTTTGATTTTAGTTTGGTACATGGTGAAAGACTTGGATCTATCTTTAATCTAGGCAAAGTTGAAATCCAGGTTTGCCTGCACCATTTCTTCACTGAGGCTACTTTGCTCCTTAGCCAAAGATGAGTGCGCTTAGCAAGTCTGGAGCTATTTGTGTGTCTTTTGGTCTGTTCTATTGATCCACAGGTCTGTTTCTTTGCTAGTACCATGCTGCTTTTATCAAAGTGGCTTTATTGTATATTTTCACATTGGGGATTGTGATACCCGCTGCCATGTCCTTGTTGTCTAGAATTGCTTTTGCCATTCTAGGTCTCTTCTTGTTCCAGATGAATTTTTGGATTGTTTTCTCTAGTTCAGTGAAATATACCACTGGAATTTCAATCAGGATTGTACTGAATGTCTATATAGTAGTTTTGGAAGTATAGCCGCTTTGACAATACTGGTTCTTCATACTCAGGAATAAAAGATATCTTTCCATTTTCTGATACCCTCTTTGATCTCCTTTGTCAGGGTGGTGTAGTTTTCAGAGAAGAGGCCTTTCACTTTCTTTGTTAGATTGATTCCTAGATATTTCATTGTTTTGGGTGCTAATGTGAAAGGAATTCATTCTTCTATTTGACTCTCGGTGAGTCTATAACTTGTGTAAAGGAAAACTGTTGATTTTGGGATGTTGACCTTGTACCCAGCTACTGTACTGAACCTGTCAATGAAGTCAAGTGGTTTTTTTGGTTGAGTTTTTGGGATCTTATATATAGAGTTTCACATCACCAGCAAATAGTGACAGCTTAACTTCTTCCTTTCCTATTTTTATTCCTTTTATTTTTTTTTCTCATCTAATTGCAGTGGCTAATGTTGCCAGAATTACATTGAACAGAAGTGGTGATAGTGGACATCCTTGTCTTGTTCCTGATTTTAGCAGGAAGGTTTCAGTTTTCCACCATTTAGTGTGATCCTGGCTTTTGGTTTATCTTAACAGCTTTTATCAGGTCAAGATAAAGACCATCTATTCCAATTTTTTGTAGGGTTTTAATCATGAACAAATGTTGGATTTTGTCAAATGCTTTTTCTGTATCTATTGAGATGATCACATGGTTTTAACCCTTGACTGTTAATATAGTGTATTTATTGACTTATGTATGTTGAACCATCCTTGCATGCCAGTGATGAATCCAATTTGGTCAGCGTATATCAATTCCTTGATGATCCTCTCTATTCTGTTTGCCAGTATCTTACTGAGGATTTTTTTTACCTATATTCATTACAGAGATTGGCCTGTAGTTACCTTTCTTGGTTGTATCTTTTCTGCTTTTGGAATGAGGTAATAGTTGCTCTGAGGAGTGAATTTGGGAGTCTTGCATCCCTTTCAATTTCATTAAAGAGTTTGAAAAGCAGTGGTGTTAGCTCCTCTCAAAATGTCCTACAGAATTTAGCAGTGAAGGCATCAGGACCTGGACTTTTCCCTCTTTGTAGGTTTTTTTAACTACATTTTCAGTTTCATTGATTGGTATTGGGTGTTTAGCATTTTTATATCTTCTTCATTCTACTTCAGAACATTGTATGTGTTTGAGAGTCTCTCCATTTCTTCTGTGTTTTCCATCTAAGTATAGGTTTTTGAAGAAGGTGTTGACTATCCTCTGGATTTCTCCTGGATCTGTGGTGGTTTCACTCTATTCATAATTGCATGGAATTGAGCTTTTTATTTCCTTTTTGATAAGCTTAGTAAAGGATTTAATTTTGTTTATTCTTTCAAAGAAACATCTCTTCAGTTCATTGATTGTTTAATCATTTTTTTAGTCTCCATAGCATTTCTCTTCTGACCTTTATAATTTACTCACTTGTATGAGCTTTGGGTTTGTCTTGCTCTTCTTTTGCTGGGAGACTGAGGTTCAGCATTAGGTTATTTATTTGAGCTCACTCCATTTTTATCCTGTGGGCATTCACTGCTATGAAGTTTCCTCATAGAACTGCTTTTGTTGTATTCCACTGATTCCTGTCTGTTGTACTGGGATTACCATTTATTGTAGAAACTACCTAATTTTTTATTTGAATCTTTATTGGTACATTAGTATACACATCATGATCATACTCAACATTGAGAATTTGTACCAGTACATGACAATTTAATTCTCATTTTTTCCCAGTCCCCACCCAACCTACAACTCCCCACCCCCATATACATAAGCTTTGTTTCCTTCTATCACCATCACACTTTTTCTTTCTCCTCATTACTTACCCCTACACCCCATTTCCCATTTCAAAATATCTATCATGCATTCTAGAACTTATTTACATCTTCAGTTTCTCATACCAAAGATATGATATTTACACATCTGTGACCTATTTTTTTTACTTATGAGTATGTCCTCAAGGTATATCTGAGTATAAAAGACTCAAACTGAGATTCTGATACGTGACTATTACATGCCTCAGTGTGGATGTGACTATTACATGCCTCAGTGTGGATTTTACTTTTTAACATGTTTAGTCTTGTATGCCTCACTTTTCCTGTATGTCAAATTCTTTTATCTTGCTTAGGAAGTTTTCTACCATTACATCTGTGAACAGGATTTTTGTTTTGGGTTTTATTTTTTACATTATTTGCACTGCCTCTTGATTCTTTCTTGACTCAGTCAGTAGTCTTAAATTGTTCTTTGCATCATCTGTCAGCTGCTGGATTGATTTCTCACAGTCCCTTACTATGTTTAAGAAATCTCCCCTTTCCCGGCCACTAACTGCAATCCTGTCTTCTATGTCTGAAATTCTGTCCTCAGATTCACTAGCTCTACAACATAAGCTTTCAGTGGACTTTCTAATCTCTTGAATGTCAGTTTCAATCTGTTTATTGGATTCCATGTATTTTCTCTGTTGGAATGTTCCTGAGGTCCTCTATTTTTTGTGTCATTCACTCTGGTCACCATCCATGCTATTGTCTGACAGATTATCTCTGATTTCATTTTTTCTAGATCCTCTTTTGTTGCCCGTTCATGGAGTCCAGGTGGTGGTGTTTCAGGGTGGTCCACATCCTTGGTTTCCTAAGTCTCCCTTTGGAGACTAGGAATTCTGAGTTTGGGTCTTATCTGAGTTTTCTCACTTTGACTTTTTTGCTTTTATTAGTGTTTTTCATTTAATTTCTGGATTAAAGTCTATAAACTGCTTGTTTCAAGCATCTTTCTTGTTAATATTTAGAACCCTTTAGAAATTAGTTCTTCCTGGATCATCTTCCTGATATCACTGGCCTTTACACCTCTGCCTAAGTCTCAGTACAACCCAGCACGTACTGTGTAGATGCAGATTCTGGGCCTAAGTCTCTTGTGATGGTCTCTCAAGTCAGTGTATAAGTGCTGTTCAGGTGGTCCAGAGCCACTCAGCCCAGACCTTGCCCAGGTCCCAGTCCCACTTACTGCCTAGGTGCAGGTCCTGGGCCCAAATCTTGCCTCATTCAAAAATTCTTACCACATATCCCAAGGAACAAGTGCTAATGTTCTTCAGGCACCCTCATAATCCTCATCATCTATCTCCAATCTCTTTAATACTGTCACTGGCTGCCTGCCTACCTTGTCTCTGGGACTCTGTATTCCATGAACCATCACTGTTGCTTCCTGTGAGTCAGGCTCACCAGCCTTGCTATGCACAACCATCAGTGGTTCTCGTCTGTTCTGAGGGGCAAGTGTCACACCTGATCTACTATCAGATTTCTGTCATTCCTATTAATTAGATTCCTGTTCCATAACATCACCCCTTCTTTCTGCATCAGCCTCCTGGAACAGCCACCCCTGAGCCTCTTAACAGTGTCACGGCTATTTCTCACCAATGCACTCTGTATCACTTTCATAAGAAGGTTGTCCTTTAAACCCTCATTAAGCATATAGTTGACTAAGGGCTTTTTCAGACTTTATCTAGTATTTCTATCCTAGCATTCTCACTCTGAGTATGTTAATTCCTCTGCCCACTATTTGCAGTCCTACCCTCTCTACTTCACTTAATACAGACCACTGTTTTCTCCCGAGCTTTAAACCAGTTCTAGCTGCAGGCTAGAATAGAACTGCTAGACATTTTCCATATGTTAAGTCTTATATTATAGAAGACAATCCCATGTCGATAAACTTCCTTTCTATTCTCCATATGCAGCTACCATACAGGCATTCTTGGATCAAGATCTAGACGCCATACTTGGTATAAATTGACTATGCCCTGCGGGGTGGGGGGCAGCATATAGTTCCTGTAATCCCTGGCACAAGGGCATTCCCCTGCTAGGTTATACTGTAACCTAACCCTGATTGCTTGACCTGCTGGCTGAGAAGGTGGAGAAGCCCTAGAGGACTAGGCACTGTCATCTAAAACAAATACTTCTCAGTCCTCCTCAAAAAGGAAGGAGTGCCACCCTAGGATAGTGAGGAACGGCCTTCTGCAGCCCCGCAGTTCAGGGGAAAAGCTGACCTTTTCAAGCATCTTCTCACCATGCCGCTTCTCTGAGTCTCATGGTTTCCGTCAGCATCCTAACCTTGGCACAGTAAACTCGGAAGCTCGCCTGCTTCACCCTTTCCTGGTGTCATGTCACCCTTACAAGTGAGAATTAAACCCTAGGTCATCAGTTGTTTTCTTTTCTCCTAGTGCAGGAGATAAAGAATTCTTTATATGTTGCCATAAGCATATAATTAGGCCTAAATCAGTAATTAATCACCCTCCACCTTCCATCTTTTTCACATACCTCAGTAAGTTCCAGAAAGAGCTGTAGAACTCCGTATCCCTGGTAACAATCCCAACAATGTCTCAAGGGCTGGAGGTAGTGCATCAAGCAAACCTTATTTTCTACCTGCGCTTCATCCAAGTTTAACACAAGGGAAAATTTTAGCGATTTCTGTACAACCACGTGGTTGTCAGTGGTCATGTGCCATCACTGAATGATGACTCATTCACAGCCAAAGCCTGGGGATCCACCTCTAAAGCCCTGCTTCCTACTACTAATCACCATAGGCCATACATAGCTCAAGTTCCCCGGAAATGGACTCTAATATGGAAACCTGGGGAGAGGAACCTTACAGGGGAGCTGTATTGAGAGTGGCATCTGTATGGAAGTGAGGGAAATAGGACTGGGGGAAGAAGTAAGAGTCGGAGGCCCATGCTGCTGAGGCCCCTGCCGACCATACCAGATATTCTGGCTCTGAAATGGCCCTTCAGAGACGGCTCTAGCTGAGGCAGGGACCCCAGCCCTTTCTACACCCTTTTAGAACAGTTTGGACACGGGCTTCCCAAGGGGAAGAACGCACTCCTGAGGACACGGCTCCCTTTGGCCAAGGACAGTTCCAAGAGGAAGTCAAACATTCGTGAGTCTTCAGCAGCCAAAACTCCTGAGAGGTGGGATAATGAGTTTCTCAGTTTGAAAAACAAATCTGGATATATAATACAGCATCTATTATATCACCTAAAAAATTAAAGTGCCTAGAACTTAAATAAACTGTAACCTAAAGAATTGTAAAATATTATTCAGGAGGTAATGGATTTGCAGGAGCCTTAATGAAGTGACAAATAACTGAAGAAAAAGGGAGCAAGGAATAAGAATTTTTTCAGTGCAGTTCAAGCACTGTAGCAGGAAATGAGTGTCTCAATCCATATAATAAAATCTATCTTTTATATAACATGAACCTTTCAAAGAACTTTACAAGTATTATCTTAGTTAATCCACCTATAGCCCTACTACTTATTTTCTGTTACTATCCCTATTTTCAAATGACGGCTAACATTTAGGTTAAATTAGTTCCCAAACCTACACTGTCTAGTAAACAGCACAATGGAGATTTGATCACTATCCTTTCCTTAGTTAATACAAGTCAGATTTTCTATTAAGTATTTTATTTAAATTAAACACATATTTCCTAAGAGTTTGATTCTGTTATTAACCCATTTTACAGAGGAGCAAACTAAGGCCAGGAATTTATTCTGTTCGGGAAGAGACCTCCTGTTCATCCTTTATCAAATAATTACGTGTAGAACTAAGAATGCGGGTTGTATCAACTACTAGGCCACCGTAGTCCATTTTCTGTTGCTATAACAAAGTCAGACCAGATAATTAATGAAAAGGTTTGATTAAAAGCTCTGAAAACTGAGAAGCTGTAGAGCGTGGCCCCAGTGCCTGCTTGGCTGACAGTCTTCTTGCTGCACTGTAACTCTATAGAACGGAGTACAGGGGGAGATAGGCCAGGTATGTGAAGCCAGGGATCTCCCTGTTCTTATAAAGCCACTGACTCTGTTTTAGAGCCACCACTCTGTGCCCTCACCTAACTCTAAGGGCCCACCTCCAATCACTATTAACTTATGAATTTGGAGATTAACTTTGCAGCATTTGAACATTTTGGAGACACATTTAAAGTACAGTAATTATTGAAGTTACTTAACCTCTCCAGGCCTTTCTCCTCCTAAAAGAGGGAGTGTGTTAGTCACTTTTCTCTCATTACTGAGAAAAAATACTTGACACCTAAAGTCAAACCTAACTCACAGTTTGTAACGCTTTCAGTCCATAGCTGCCTGGCTCCAAGGTTGTGATGGCAAATAAACAAAGCAGAGGACAAACAACATGGAACATGAAGGCAGCAAAGGTAACGAGAGAGAGATTTAACAGCATTTCCCTGCCTCTTTTCTCTTATTCAGACTACTTAGTGCGGGTAACTCTCACGCTCTTAATCCCAACGCCTTTGAGCCTAGCACTGCACCAGGAATCAGTTCCAGCTTCACATATCCTAGATCAAACCTATAACCACACAGGCTTTGGCGGGACATCTAGACACAATCCACAACAGAGTCTATGTCATCAACATCCCCACTGGCCTGTTGATTACATAAAGCTCTCTTGTCATAGTAAGGACTCAGTAACTAGTCACCATCATGAGCATCAGCAACATCATGTACGTCATAACTTTATCATCGTGCAGAGAATCCATCAAATGTCTGTTCACTTGACAGTTGCTTTTGTTAAAGTATATATATATATATATATATATATATATATATATATATATATATATATTATTTTTATTCTAATTTGCTAATGAGTATTTTACGAAGTCAACTACATGTAATAGCTCTCAATACCTGAGGTAAGCTAATCAAATATTTGACTGAACTCAAAGACAGTGACACAGTGTTTAGCCTATCATCACAGAAGTTGACTCTATAGGAACAAATGCTGCCACCTCCACTGAAATCTATGCACTTTCAACACTAAAGAGCCCCATATTATTTTATATCCTAGTCACCTCCTAAAGGCTCCACATTATAATAGTATCACAGGGGAATCAGGTTATGGCCTGTGTATTTTGAAAGAAAACAAGTGTTTAAACCATGTCATACAACAAACAGATCTCTTCAGGTAATAAATCAATGCATAGTTCATGAAAAATGTGTCTTAATCACTCTAGATGTCTGTCCTGGATTTCTTATGCTAATCACTTCAGATTCACTTTCTATCCACCTCTGCCCTGCTGGATGCTAACTTTCAGTGCTCTGTGGTTTTGATATAGGGAGCTGTCAGTCCAAGATCAAAGAGCCAGAGAAGACTGAAATGAGAGTTCTGCTGGGCTTGCTTCCTGCAGGGCGTCTTCATCCAGATCACCATGGTCTGGCTTCATCATTATATGTATTTCCTAACAGTGTCCCTTTCTCAGACTAGGGCTAGTGTCTGCAGGTTCCAGGGATCCCTCCACCCATTTCCCCTCTGATGAATGGTAGTGAGGGCTCCACTGTTGCCATCCCCAATTAGCAACATTATCAGTGCTGCTTTCCCTACATGTCAGGCACAACTTTACAGATCATTTCTTTATGAAACTGTCAATTGCCCATTTTGATTGTCCCATCTATTTCCTGCTGGGACTTTTGCTGATACAACACAAATACGAGTCCTTTCACTCAAGGGTTTTATGTTTGGATCCTACCACTGGACCCTAAGTCCCGTATTTTCTCCTACTCTCTACTCATGTTTAGCTATCAGCTCATCTTAACACTCTCATTAAGCCCTTGAAAGCTTTATTTTCACCATGTCATACAACAAACAGATCTCTTCAGATAATAAATCAATGCATAGTTCATGAAAAATGTGTCTTAATCACTCTAGATGTCTGTCCTGGATTTCTTATGCTAATCACTTCAGAATGACTAGAAAAACTATTATCAACTCATTTAGTCTCAGACTCTCATTTGCCATAGATTTGCACTTAAGACTAATGTATTCAAATGAACTTCTTCATATCTTCAGTCATCTCTAAAGCATTTACCTTCCCAACATGGATTCTAAAAACTGACCAGTCAGTCATTTCTGCTGGAACCACTGTGTTGTGTTTTCCTGATACCAACTCTGTCGTGGCTGTAGTCACAGTAAAGCTTGATCTCATCTATTTCCATCCTGGATCTTATGATCATGACCTCTAAATCTTCTTGTTACTTGACTGTGCCAAAACAGCATATATTGCAGTGTATTTTGGAGCACAGATTATGGATGCCATGGTCCAGTTTTAACTCTGCCACTAGTTGACTGTAACTTGAATGTATTGTTTCCTTCCATCTGAGCAGACATTTTTCTGTTTACAAGAATATCATGGCTCAAGACAAACTCTTCTAGCTTCACAAAGAGCTTCACCTCCAACTTTCAGCATGAATCCTCTAAAATTACTCTCCCTCTTCTGCATTCCTACACCTCCTGCCTTTGGTTTATTCCAATAATTTTGTGGCCTTTCTTCCTAACCACAGCTTTATCTTTCTGATAAGTGTACATATTTACTCTCATCACACATATGTATGAGATTAAATACACCCCACATTCACACACATGGGAGATGACCACCTTGCCTTACTTACATTTGCAGATCTTTGATGTGCAATTTATGGTGAAGTTGGAATCATCAGACTGTACGGCATTTCTGTCTAACCAGACTCCTCTGCTCTCCTGTCAACTATGAAATCCTACCCAAACCCCCATGATGCTTCAGGTCTTCAGTCTAGTAGGAATACAATCTTTTCACCCTTTATCAGACATATATACTGAATATTTAGAAATGTATTGTGGGAGTCTCTGGTACATGCTGAGTATAATAGCTAGCAAAGAACAGACCTGTTTAAAGAATCGAGTTTCTTCTCCCCACATAAAATTGCATGTATTACTACAAGGTATTTTTAAGCCATAAAAATGGACATATTGATTTAAAGGGGCAAAGGGAAATAAGGGTATTCACTCAGAATACAAGTTTTACAGGGCCTTTGTTTCCCTACATATCCTATGTCATTATGGCAGTTTTCTTCTATCAGCAAAGAGGTGAACCACTGCTCCCAAAGAGCTTAGCCATTTAGCCACTCATGGGCCCCTGGACATAGAAATCCATCTTTTTTTGCTTGAAGTGAATATAAAAGTTCAAGGGATTGAGACCCAAGTATGTATGTAAATCAGAGTAGGGACAAGATTATTAACTACTTCCCCCTGAACTCCCTACTCACAATTCTGATTTTCCCTATCAAGATAAGAATATTTTAAAATGTTAAGAACACGTTTTAAAGGAGATTTGGTGATTTGTTAAAATGAAAGCCAAATATTTGAATTCTACAACATAAAAATGCATACGTGCTATAATGCTTTTTGTGTAAGAAATATTCTATAGGCCCTCTGGTGAATATTGGAGTGTTCTTGCCTTTGATTCCAGAAGAGGAGGATACACTGCTAACCTACTGTGTCCTTCAGCCATGGTAAAGTTTTTTTCCTATGACCAAACTGTTACAGCCAAAGGAATGGACCCTGGGTACACTGAGCCGATCCCTTCTGGAAAGTAGATGTTCTTTCTCGTCCACCCCTTCCATATTCCCAGACAGAGATGCCATGAGCCCTTGGCTATTGGTCTGCATTCACTAACTTGATCTTAATTTTCCTGAAGTTGGTGTTTACATACGAGTCCTAAGTTCCCATTTTCAATGAAAGCTTTCAAAAAGCTGTTCAACACTAAAGTGTTGCCTCCCATTTTCTCTGAAACTCCTCCAACCAATGGATTGTACCATCATGGTCCCCACTGATAAGTGCCAATTTCTTAGTCTCCATCTTAATTTGTTATTAGCATTTGAAACAGCAGATCATACTCTTTCACTTGGCTTTCAACCTTTCCTCATGTTCCTTCTACTGTATCACTGGCTCCTTCCTCTCCTTTCCACACTCCCCATATGTTGAAGATTTCCATGCTGACTCTTCAAACTTCTTTACTCTCTGCATAGACTTCCTCAGTGATTTCAGCCAGCTACATGTCTTTTCATAGATACATAAACTGATACACCCAAAGTTACATCCTCAGCTTTAAATTCTTCCACTGAGTCCTTATTTTTATCAAGCTCCTCACTTGGCATCTTGGATATCTACCATTATTTACAACAATGTCCTTCAACAAATTTATCTACACATATTCTGAAAGCTAGTTCTTCTATGATATCATAGCAAATATGTTCATTTGTTTAGCTGCTCAGGTCAAAAAGCTTCACATCCTTCTTCATACTCATTTCCTCTCACCTACCACATCCCAGATATTGGCAAATGCTGTTTGTTCAACTTTCTAGGTCTTTATAGACTTTAGTAATTTATTTCTACCTTCATTACCATCACTCATGATGGTCCCAAGGTACTATCAACTTACTCCTAGAGAGACCATCTATAAAAAAAGAAAGACCATACAAACTGCTTCTTTTCTTTTCTATCATTTTCTTCCAAACAATAGTCAGGGCAAAAACTTAAAATAGAAATAATTTCTCATCTCTGATCAAAATTCCAATCGATCCCCATGTTGCTCAGAGCAAAAGCTAATCTTCACAACTGTCCCCAAGACCCTTCAGCCTCCATTCCTTCACCCTAACACCACCTCCAATGATTCCCTTTCCCATTTTATTCTACATTAGCCAGACAGACCTTCTTGCTCATTCTCAAACTTTTAAGTTGACACTGTTCAGGTAATTAAAGCTTCTTGTTCATTCTGCCTGGAGTTTTCCTTTCCAAGGTTCCCATATGCCAACTGCTCAAAAGTTCTTTTATTAGTGGGGCCTCCCTTATTATAAACTTATACATCCTCACTAACTGAACATTTTATTTTCTTACATTTTCATTTGTTCCACAGAATGTATTACCATCCAATATGATACTAATATATAGAGTATTAACATAATATGTAGAGTATTAACTTACTTATTTAGTTATATATATTACATATATAATATATATTATATTACATATATGTATATATGTACATATATATATATATAGAGAGAGAGAGAGAGAGGGTATATGGTTTACATGGTTTTTTTGCCACTACATCTCCAGTTATAGGACTAATAAGGTAGTCAGTAGACATTAGTTAAGTAAACATAAGCAAAGGAAAGCACAGAGCCACAGAGTCAGACCTCAAGTAGTAGGAGGTGACCTTATTTTTCAGAACTTGAGTTTGAAAAGAATCAAAGACTTAGTTGTCTCTAGAGCCTAAGGCAAAGCTAAGACTTAAGGTAGAGAATAAGAAGTTGGACAGGCAAAGTTCACCATCAAAAGAGGCCTGTCTTAGTCACCTTCCTTGTCTCTGAAATACCCACTATCCCACAGTTTAAAAGAGGAGAGGTTTATTTTGGCTCATGTTTTCAGTCCACAGTCAGATGGATCTATGATAGAAACAGCATGGCGGATGGGCCTGGGCAGGGGAAAGCTGTGCTTCTCATGACAACAGGAAGCAGAGCAGGAGGCATGGTGCAGGAGGAGGGACACCTTCCATGTTACATCCCCAGTGACAGGCTTCTAACCGGTCCCTAAAGCCTAACAGAAAATCAGTTGTCGGCCAGGGATTTAGCTCAGCAGTTCCAGCGTCTGCCTGGCAAACACAAGGTCCCAAGTTCAATCCCCAGTACCACATACCACAAGGCCAGGCATGGTGGCTCACACCTATAATCCCAACACTCAGGAGGCAGAGACAGGAGGATTGCTATGAGTTCGAGGCTTGCCTGGGCCACATAGTGAGCTCAGGACCAGCCTGAACTACAAAGCAAGATCCTGTCTCAAAAAAAAAAAAACCTACAACTATAGTGACTCATAATTCAATCACCTCTAAAAGCCCCATCTGTGTGCACATGAAACTCTGGGGGAATTTTAGATCTAAACCATAACAAGGTACTCAGCCACACAATCCAAAAAGACAGTGAAAGAGAGCAAGTTCTGAATGGAGGAAAGAGACTTGCCCAAGCATGGCAATAGCGTACAAATCATCATCCTCTCTCCCTCTTCCATCTCTCAGGAAGAACTCGAAAACTACAGGACAGAGGAGATTGACACAATTCAAAATATCAAGGGGGGAGTTCACAGGCTGGTTCCAGGTACCCCCAAGACAAATAAATAAAAGCCCCTAAGTTCCAAGACTATTTCACAAAATGGCTCTATGAATGAGAACAAAAGATAATGAGAATTAAAACCATACACCTTTGATGGCTAGAAAAAAAGTCATGCATCCTGGGAGACTAGAGGATCCTGAGATCGGCAAAAGCACCAGTGCCTCCTGGTCCCTTTCCTGATCACTCTTCCAATAAACCTTTTCATCTCTTTTCAAGATGTCTAGAAGGAGCCACAAAAAAAAATCTCCAACAGCTTCTTACATCAGCTTGACACTCAAGCAAACAAGCACACACCATGGCCCATAGCTCCCTAGCATATCTCTTGAAGATTTTGCTTGGCTGTGCCTGCAGAACAAGTGAAATGAAGCCTTTTGAGTTCACTAGGGTGACGTAAAGGGATTCCTTAGAGTTTCCTCATTCGGAACAGCAATCCTACGTCACTGAGTTTGTTAAATGTTTAAGAGCATGGAACTGTCAAGATGAGTAAAAGTAGACCACAGGACATCCTCGGAGAATGAAGCAACACATGCTTCCAAGGGAAAGCCTCCATTTCTACATTTATAAGGCTCTGGTGTTGTTCCTTTCACTTTTCAGGGGACTCTTGGAGATGCCAATGATTATATAATGGGGAGTATTAACAATACCTAATTTGTTTGCCAGTTTCTTCTGTACTAATGCCCATCAAAATGTCAGAGATAAGAAAAAGAGGAAACACACATGTGAAGCTCTTAGTGGAAGGGTTGGGACAACTGTTGAGGGCAACAACAGCAAAGACCCTGTCATCTAAAGATGAGAATGAAATAAACAGAAAGTAGGCACCCTGACTCACACAGTCCCCTTGCCCCTCCACACAAACAAATCTTATCCAGCACCTAAGGCCCACATCAACAGCTTGGGCTGTGAAACCAAACTCTTGCCGTCTCCTTTGGCTGAATGCTGCTTAACGAGGGCTTACATTTTCAACCCTAGAGACACCTTTCTTCTTAACTTCAGAGCTCATATCCAATTCATGTCAATTTTGTGTAACTCTACAGCAAGCACCATGATGTCTTTCTAAAACAGGTCCTCAATAAAACCTTCCTCAAAAAATCAATAAATGCATGAGTGAAAACAAGAACAGCAGAGGGGTCACATTGTGGATACAGAGTGGGTTTTTGTGGGTGTGTTCTAGGTATTGCTTTACAAATGTGAAAACAATGACTCTCCAGAGGAAATTCAGTAAATTCCAACATAGCCAAACTATTGAGAGAGCTCCCAGCAGCCACATAGTTATGGCATCTCTTTACTGCGTATAATAATAATAGTACTCCCAGTTATGAACTTCAACAAACTCCAATGGCAAATGCAAGGTAATTCTGATCATCAGCCTGAAGGCAGTAGATTGGGAGCCCGAGACTAGTGGGATCTTCACACATTTATGGGGCTGGTACTCCACAAGAGCAACATACACTTGAAATGGAGCCCAGGACGGGGGCATGAATCTGGTCCTGAGGGATGCCTGCACACACCTCTGGAACCTCGAGCATCTCCAGTAACCCATATGGCACACAAGGCCATTAGAGTTGCTGAGCTGCCTGTCAATGACTATCTGGACCAAACGTTGCTTTTTGTTCTAGAATTCAGGGATTTTTCCATCTGTTCCACATCAGAAAAGCATTTTAGCTCTGTCCAAAATGCAATCAGCCTCAAATTTTTCAAAAAAGAAATCCATGGCTTCAAAATTCTGTGGAATCTCTGAAGATTTAGCATTGCCAAGGAACATATGACCATTTAGGTGGCCCAACCTAAAGTCTGGGCACTTCCTCCTAGATCCCTGGTGTTCTTCCTTACAGTCTCCAGCAACTCTCTTAGGTCCCTTAGCAACTCTACCATTTCCCTCCCAAACTCTTCTTAACATATGGTCTCCTTAACACACAGAATCGTCTGCCCCACTTTTTGTAAAGCTACTAGTAAAAAGTTCTGAAATAGAAACCAGATGCACACATGCACCTTGGGATGAATGTATTATGAAGATGAAACCGACACATCTCCTCCCAGTTGGCTTCACCTCTTTTTTTCCCCACCTGGTCATGTGGTGTGCACCTGCAATACGTTGACAGGCTTTAGATTACAACATGAATGGTTATATCAGGTTCCAGCATGGCCTTGGGTTTTAATCCCAAGTGAGTTGTGCATGCATCAAGGGTTTTTATTCCCACCTCATCTTTATGGTTCTCCTGGCTTCCTCTTTCACTCAGGCTAATATTTCATGTGGACAAACAAGCCCCTTATTCCTCTGTCCACTTTCCAAATCCTTTTTAGCAAAACTGACCCCCTCTCCCATCTTAATTGTCAGTAGAATCACTACAGTGTGATGCAAACACATGGGGGGGGTATCATTCTCACTGTAAAATTGCTCACTTCTTTCAATAAATTGTCTCATACTGGAAAAAATGCCTCCAATCCTGTAGGCTAGAGTCGTAGAGGCCATCTCTGATGACAATGCTCAAAAAGTGCCTACTAAGGGGGAAAAGTGAAAAAGAAAACAATGGAGCAGTAAACAATCCACAGAAACTCAAATGCCACCGAGCTATGCAGGACAACACTATAGACAACTGATCTATCACTATAATGACCAGATTTTCTGGATTAAAATATAGGATTTGTCTTGATAAATGCTGTTCCAACACAATTTGAAAGTGTGTCCATTTTACAGAATCTAAAATGTAAGATCATGTGTATTAAAAGTCACAGGCTCAGAAACCTGCACCATAAAGTTGGCAAACAATGTCTAACATAATAGCTATGTGTTAGGCACTGTCTTCCTGTCTTTCTTTACTTCTATTTTTATAATGCAGATGTTAAGTAATGACTCCATATGAATGCGAAACTTTGAATAACCTTTCCTTCCACAATGGCCACAAACTGTTAGCTATTGATCGTATCAAAGAGTCTCCACCCTGCCCAACCCCAACCCTTTAAGTCTCTCTTGGGCCATGACTTTCTTTGACCCTTATGACATTGTAGAGATGACTGTGATTAGTTAATCCTGGTTGTCAACTGCACAGTATTAATGGATGCCTGAAAATTTGATAAAACATACTCTAGGGTATGCCTAGGAAGATGTGTTCAGAGACTTCCATGTGAGTCAGCAAACTGAAGGAAAAGATCTGCCCTGAATACGGGAGGTGTCACCCTATAGGCTGAGACAAGACACTGGGAGAAGGGGGATAACTACATCCTATGCTGACTCAATAATCTTTCTTGAGCACATGTTTTTTGCTGCTGTTCTTGCCTCAGTACATTAAACTTCAGAGTCCTCAGCTTTTGAGGCAAGGATTGGCACCAGCAGCTCTCCAGGGACTTTCAGTCCTTCCTCAAATGGGAGATATGTCATGGGTTCTTCTTGTTCTGAGTCCTCCATCTTTTTCTTCTTTCCCTCCTTGTTCTTCTTCTTTTCTTCTCTGGAGAGGGTCTTACTAAGTTGTCCGAGCCAGACTCTACCTTATAATCCTCCTGCCTTGGCCTCCCTCAATGCTGGATTACAAGCATATGCCAACGTGTCTGACTGGCGTCCAGCTTCTTAACCTGAGCCATTACTGGTTTCTGTGGCTTCCCAACCTTCAGACGGTCATTGTCTGACTGTTAAGCTACTAATCATGTAAAAACAATATAATAAATCCCTTGTAATGATATATAGCTTGATTCTTCAGCTGCTGACCACATGAATGATCCACCACAGGTAGCCCAAGGCCAGCACTCGCCAAGTGAGGCACTGAGCTACAGAAACACAGTCCAGAGGAACTCAGGGAGCTCAGTCAACCACCAAATAAGAAAACAGAGTGAAGGAGCATTTACATCAAGCCATTATATTTATGATACTTTGTTTCACCATAGTGTAAAATTTCCTTCTTTTAAATTTAATACTTACTCAGAGTAAAGTTTTTCTCTCTTTTTCCCTGTACTCAAGATGTTCTATTTATAGCTAATTATACTTCTGTATATTTAGCTAAAACATACCTAGCTCCTCACCTCCAAACCTACCTTTTAGTGGCAAAGAACTAAAATCTATTTTGTGAAATCTGTTTTTCCTTTGCTGTCTACCTCGGGTGTTTCTGTGAGAAGAGACTAGAACATAAATTTGTTTACCACTTCTATTAAGGAGGTTTCTCATGTCCATGCTCAGTTCAAGTTTTAAGCAGAGATAAACTTACTGAAAAGCTAATGGAGCCTCAGCCTACTCACCCAGGTGCTTCCCAAAGCCCCTTAATGCAAAGGCCCTGTGATCCACTAAGGATGCTCTTTCCCCTTCCTATGTTCCTCTGCCACCCCCTCCTCCAGTACAGTGATTTTTGGGTGACCACAGACATATCAAGATTCTAAAGAAGGGAAGTCAACATATGCAGAGATTGTTTTAGATTCAGAGAAGCATATGTATGTGTTTTTCAGTCACTTTAGTGTCCACAGAAGTTATTAACAGCACTAGTAACAGTACCAACAATTAGGATTCTCTTTCAGCTCAGGAAGACCTCTCTCCCGTGATAGTAAGAGAGGCAGGACCAGAGGTCATATCACTATACAAATGTGTCCTGTGATGACCAGCACTGGATAAAATGGAAAGTGAGGAGAAACATGACACAAAATTTCTATCACCAGAAGTTGGGTTTTGGAATATTCAGTCAGAAAATGTACAAATTGTGAGGAGGGTATTTGGGGATTATGTCCTTACCAATGAAATGAAAGTTCTCTCCTCTAAAGAACCACATGCTGATGCCACCATTAACATATCACATGTTCTTTGAGGTTTTTCAAATGGTAATCACATGAAATTTTATCTAACAGAATCCTTGGATTTGTGGGATATAATTTCAGCCAGTACTGCAAAGAAGCCTGTTCATGCACAAAGTCAAGAAAGTCTGTGTGTCTTGCTAACATTTACTACTACTAATAATAAAATTGTGGTCAATCATTCTATAACAGACTGAAAATTCTATTCTCCCTATGGAAAATAATATTACAAAATGTTGGCCACAAGAAAAAAAAAGATGTAGACAACATAGGAGAAGAAATAACAGATAGACACAATGCATTACAAAGAGATAAAATGGTTAACAGTACTGTGTCCTTGTTCCAGACAGAAGGAAGAAACACGAAAGGCAGAGGATATGTATCAGGTGAATCTACCACCTCTTAAATGCGTTTTCTAGAAACTTCATCCAGCAATGTCTGCTGGCTTCTTGGCAAGAAACAACTCACATGATCACTCTACAGCCAAGAAGTAAAAGTACAAGGCTTTTGCTTTTGTTTTCCCATTGGGTTTTGTTCATTTTTAGGCACAATATCTATTTCCCCATGAATCTGACAGTAGAGAAAAATGGAAATCGGAAGCTGGGTAGGTGACCAGTAGAGTACCTCAGAGTAAAATCCAATCCAGTCTTTGATGTCTCTGTACACTAGTGCTCAAGAGAAGCAGCCTTTTTCTTCAGCCAGGAACCTCCACCACAAATGAGCACAAGGAAATGTTTTGCCTTATTTTTAGTTCATTAGAAAAATCCACCAGCTGTTAACCTGACCTATTTTGAAACACTTCCAGTAGACATCTCATTAGCTATAATGGGTCAAAAGAGAACTTCCAATGAAAATTCTGCATTATTTGGCTGTTCTTTCTCTCTGCCTTCCCAATTCTGCTCATATATACTAAGATAATTGAAAGTCAACCAAAACAACTGATATAGTACTGATAACCACCTTTTATAAATATTTCCCTACTGAGTTTTTATTGTGGACAAGTATCACTTGGTATGATACCTTTCGCTTTGTTTTCAGCTACGAAAAGAGTCATTCTTTAACTCAGTTCAATACTTTTAATTTGCTTACTAAATTCAGAAAATATTGATGTAGCCTCCTCCTCTCCCAGCTACCACCAGAAATCAGTGTGTGTCCTCACACAGTAGTCCACAGACACATCTTTTTTAGTCTATGCCCTGTTTTTAAAATAATGGAAATGTTGAGCCTTCTTATAACAGCACCATTTATAATAGCTAAATCTTGGGAACTTTCCAAAAGCTCATCAATTGCTGAGTAGATAAATAAGATTTGTTTTATAAAATGGAGTACTATGTAGCCATAAAGAAAGATAAACTTGAAACATTTATATCTAAACATATGTACCTTAAGGTCATACTCAGAAGTCAATAGGACACATATATGTAAATACTGTACCATTTCTCTAGAGTAAAAAACTGAAGGTATAAATGAGGTCCAAAATGTATAATAGGTATTGTGAAATAGGAACAAAATGTTCAAAGGGAGAGCTGGGGATTTAGCTCAAGTGGTACTGCACCAGCCTTGGACACACAAGGGCCTGAGTTCGATCCCCTGTACCGCAAAAAATAAAAAAAAAATTTTTTTTAATGTTCAAAGGAAAAGGAAAACTAGGGAGGAGGGCAGGAGAAATCAAGGAAAGGAAAGAAAAAAACTGATGTTACAAAGGAAAAAATGAAAATAGAGCATATTTTATATGGGAAGCAGAGAGTTAAAGGGAGGGCAGGGGAATGGGATAATTAAGATATGTCAGATACAAGTACAAATTCTTAATGATGAATGAGATCATCATGTATACCTAAAAATCTACCAGTAAAATAAATACAGGAAAAGCTATAAATACATACATACATACATATGTAAAATATTTGAACTGTCATCAAACCTCAAATTCAGAAACCCTATCTCAAAAGTCTTGATTTCTGCCTTTCTCTGAACACCAAAAGATTTGGCAGCCATGGCTGGTTGTACTTGTGCATAAAAACTATGGCTGGCTTGCTGTATACAATGAAGATCATGGAACTAAGGCAATATTCTCAATTAAATGTAGGGCTATTTGGATTTATGAATTCTAATCTCTGCCTAGCCCCATATTTTTAGCTGTAATAGAAAATATTTTTATATGTGACAACTACTTTAGGAGTTCTCATGTATCAATTAATCAGTGGCTTACTTATGAAAGATAAAAAAGTAGAAGTTGTACTTCGTGCACTGAAAATTGCATAAAATTTAAAAGTGTGGCAACATAAAACAACACAAAAGTAGTTATAGTGAGTATAAAGCACATATTTAGTGGGACAGACAGTAACTGTCAAGTGATAATTCCTTAGAAACTGGAGATACACACATTTTTATAATAAGGAAAAAAAATGTAACAAAATGGTGCATCCAAATAGAGATCATGTTACCTCACTCAACCTTATACAGCGTCTGTCTTTTCTGTTGGCCAAATTCTAACGCATTCTCTTATGTTAGCATATCGGCTCCTCTTCAGTCTGCCAACAGGGCAGGTGTTCCAATGCTAAGCTAGAGAGGAACCCTGAGTGGATAGGGACACAGTGAAGGTCAAAAGATAATTGTGCAATTCTATATTGGGAACTGTTCAAAGCCAACTGCTTCTTTTGCTTCCAAAATGTTACCCTTTGTTTAGAGAAATGAATTAAGGAGACAAGCACTACATTTCCTTGATGTTTTTATCACTTTTCAAATTAAGCTATGATTTATATATTTTTACAATGGGTCACAATGGTAGTTAATAATGATTAAGCATTTTTAGTGTGCTACATACTCAGCTAATAACATAGCAGACACTTCTCATTTACTTTGGTCTTAAAATGAAAAAAATGATGAAAGAACAGGAAGTTATTTGACCCCCAAAGTGTTTAATGCCTACAATACAATGCCTGGAAAATGGTCAAGTCAGACTGATCTCAAGTCCATTTCTAAGATTATCATGTGCTTAACAATTGTTTCCTAATTAGAGCACTAAATGTAATTTTTAAAATACTTATAAGGTAGTTATAAAATATCTTAGTATACATGAGCTCACTTAATTCTAACTATTACAAAGAAGATAAGAATAAGAGACAGTCCTGACATAGTATAGATCTCTTCTGATGCAAGAACACAGAGTTTCTTGTAACTCTTGGGAAAATTAAATCAATCCTTCAGCAAAATTACAAGTAAAATTGCAGTAGGCATTTAGAGAATTATATGACCTTGTCCGGTTGGAAGAATTCAAGGAAGCATTCATGGAAGAGAAGGTAAGCTTTCTATAAGCAGAAATGGGAGGAAGACATTTTCAGAGGCTAAGAAAACAGCACAGAATGAAGCATATATATATGGACAATTCGGATCATTTTGCAGAATAGCTCTGAGTAGCAGAAATACACCTATAAAGTAGCAAAGTAGAGAAAACCAGAAAAATCAAGTAGGCCCATATACAGGAGATACTGAACACAGCAATGAGCATGGGAGAACTATTTATGATTACTATGACTGGGAACAAGCACAATTGAACTTGGATTGAAGGATGAATCCAACTCAACAGTGTAATAGATGGACAAGATCAGTAGTAAGTAACCCAGACTAGGACTAGACAGCTTTCCCTGCTCAGGGATGATCTGTGATCTAACTTCTGGAGGGGGAAAAAAAACAGAAAAAAACCACTTTTGTATTACTCTGCTTGTTTTAACATATTCAGCCATTACCTTGCTCGTGGCTAAATAGCAGTGTTTAAATTTTTCCATTGAATAAAACGACTAATTTCACTTGAAAGTATCCATATATTTTCCCTGAAAGTCAATAAAATTATTTTATCTTGAAGAAACAAAAACAATAGTTTTTTAAAAAATTTTCCTCAATTAGTCTTCACCAAAAGAAGTATATATAGCACTATCCTAGATGATCCTAAGAAGAGATTCATAAAGGACAGTCATGAAATTATTGCAGCAGTTTGATTTGAAAAAGACCAGTATCTAGGTTAATAAAATAGTGCTCAAAGTTCACACGCCATACATCAGGCACATGAAGTGTTACCCTACCAGAACCCTGCAGGCTTCTGTAGTTATCTTAGGTTTCTGAATGAGTAAGTTATGATTCAGAGAGTTCACAGAACTTGCTCCAAATCATAAAGCTAATGAGCTGAAGATCCAGGACTTGAACCCAGGTCAATTTCACAGCCTTTGTTCTTTTTCATGATAGAGTACCTCACTTAGTGAGGAGGCTGGCGATAAATATACATGACAAAGGGAGGGCAGATTCTCCCTGCTGATGAACTGAGTATATTAACAACCAAGTGAGGGCTCTTTTCCTCAATTTGGATAGGCAAATTTTAATTTATAATGTTAATAACCTCAAATTTTGAATGGTAACAACTATCAACCCGTAATGTTAGCAGCCATCCATTGCTTTTCTGGAATCCAGAGTGAGAGCTCTCAGGACCCCTCAGGAACTCTTCAGGTGACTAGACATGGTAGCCCCTGGTAATTCATTGTACTCCATCATTCTTTGACTTTTTTTCTTTTTTTCTTTTTTTTTTTTTTTTTTGAGACAGGGTCTCACTTTGTAGTTCAGGCTGGCCCTGAGCCCACTATGTAACCCAGGCAAGCCTCGAACACAGCAATCCTCCTGCCTCTGCCTCCCGAGTGCTGGGATTACAGGCGTGAGCCACCATGCCCGACCATTGTTCTTTGACTTTTAATTACCCTCGGTGTTACCAATCCTGGCTGCTGGTTGCTTTTAGAACCAGGCACCTTTGATTTTCACATCTCTAAGTGTTACTAGCTCGGTATCCTCCATTTGAGCTGGAAATCATGAATAGACAATAGTATATTATCTAAAAGAAGCTTTCTTTAAGCTTATGAGGCAGCATAAGGGGGAACAGGGCATAAACAGACACCTGCAGGTATGAAGAGATCACTTACAAGAAAAAAATAGGCAGGTTCAAGCATATGCAGCGTCCTCCTGGCTAACCATACAATCTCTTAGCCATGAGTAGAAGAGGACCGCCTTGCAGACTGCATTAGGGAAGGCTACAGAGAAGTGGAGTGACCCAGAAGGGCATCTGGGCACAGTCATCCAGGATGAACAGGTGCCAAAGCATCCCACAGCCAAAGCAGAACATGTGACCATCAAATATGAAAGAACGGAAAGTGAATTTTAAGAAAACACCTCTTGAAAGCGTCCGGCCCTTCTCTTCCATCTCAGGTTTGCAGAGTGAGACAAGGCTACTCTATTACCAGGCTAAAGGATCTGGTCCACACCCAGGAAGGGACACAAAACTACTAAAGGATTTTACATAAAAGTGTGATGTGATCAGATTATAGAAAATTGGAAATTATTAACACAGTCTACCACAGACACGATGTATACAGGGTGCAAACCAGCAGCTACTAAGGGCAGTTCTTGCTTTGGTTTTGTTTCTGAAACACAGATTGCCAACAGCTTCACTCTGAATCTGGGTGTTATGTTTTTTTTTTTTTCCAATTTGAGGGCTTCTTCACAGAAGTGGCTATGAATTCTAGCTCTGTCCAGATGGGACTCCTGAAGTATTCATAGAGTTTTCTAGCATGTATTTTGGGGATACTTCTTTATTCTCATGAATGGCTTAGAGCCTACGTACCTGACCCATGACCAAGTGTCCTAAAATAAAAACTTCCAGCTCTTGTCTGACCTTGTTCAAGTATTTTACCAAGATAGGCACTGTCTAGGAGAGAGCTGGCTGGTCATGCAGACTGGGGAAAACAGAGGACCTAACTCAACCAAATGTGGGAAATAACAGAGCAATGTTTTACTGAGAGATCTGGAGAAAAGAGGGTTGAGGGCCTCAGAGGCCTGGGGGGAAGAAAGCCAGACATCAGAGGGCAGCATCTAGAACACATACACTCAACTATTGGGTAGGAAGCAATAGAGAGTGTGACCTGTGAGCAAAACCTTTTAGTAAGGCCCAGGGTGTTTCCCAACCAAGTTTTCCACAGGAGTATGAGTGGTGGGTTCACAGCAGCAGGCAAAAGTTTCATGGACTCGTATTGTGACTGACAGTGGGTCACTGCAATATATCCGTACAGCTGATGCAGGGCATAGGCACTTAGTGGGGGACATCTAGAGGTTATAGTTATTTATCCCCTGGAGAGGTGGTCACCAGAAGGCAACAAAGAAGATCAACACACTGAGGAGCTCAGTAGAGGTACAAAACTGGAAGCTATGTCAAGGATGACAGAGACCTGCTTGTAGCATAAGAAAATCCAACTTACATTCACATGTAAGTTACATTGCATCCCAAGACAAGCATAGGACTCTTCATCCTCAACAGTACTGATACTTGGGCCAAGTAAATTCTTTATCGTAGGGGTTGTATAATGCATTGTGAATGCTTTCCAGGCATTTACCCTCCAGATGCCAGTGATATCCTCACCTCTTCTAGTTGTGACAACCATAAATATATCCAGACAATCAGCCCAAGTTCAGAGCCACTGGGAAATGACAGTAATAATAGTTGTAAAGTACTTGATCAAAACTAAAACACAGAAATGCTCTAAATGACCAGGATGAGATAAATCCAGCCATAGGAAGAGTCAGCATCCTACTCCATGGACACTCTCTGGCAGATGACTGCAAAAGTTAACCTGAAGCCAGTGTGTGAGGGTCAGAGCAACGTGAGCGCCTCAGATGCGTTTGATATGTCACGGAGCACCCTGGATCTATTTTTGTGTCTGAGGCTACATGAAGTCTAATCAGCTTAGATCGGATTGGATAGCCTTTTGATTGCTCTATTCATCTGTTCATTTAAAATCTCATTCATGCCAGAGTTTTCTGACTATACTCCTAACCCAGCAATCATCCCTGCTACATCAAGCAAGATAATGTGGCTTTGCTTTAAGCTCAGATACACCACACAGCATAAGCAGGAGATTTAGATTCAGCGGAGGGTTTTTGAAAGTTAAGAAAACAGCAGGAGTTACCATTTAGGTGAAAAACACCACAAGGCCATATTGTACCTTTTCTGCCACTTGCAAACATAATAATTTCACATTTTCTTAGATCTTTTTCATTAGGTTAGACCTTTCATGCCAAGGATTCAGTGGATTCATTTCTAGTTTCTGTATGGAGGACATTTGGTAGCTGCCAGATGAAACACTTTAATCATCCGTACCTACAGTGTTGCCCATATTTAGCTCTTTTAGTTCTAGTTCAGAGGACGCTTGACTTCGGAACTTGATTGCTTCCTGAGCACTGGTTCTAACTAAGTCAATCCAGCTGAGATCTGTATGTTTGCCTGGGTACATGTTATAAATATCAAGAGGCAGATAAATCTTCCATTAACCTAATTAACCCAAGTAGTTTGTATGTCCGGCTGGTTGTAACTTGAGGGTTCACTGTGGTACCATTGTATGTAGTGCTAAGGACCAGCCAGCAACCATAAGCAATGGAGGAGAGAGCATCATACCACTGAGATTTGTTGCTACCAGAAAAAGAGTCATTCTTTGAATGAACCATTTAAGTCTTTCTCGGTGAAGAATTCTGATCTTTTATTCCTCTCAGCTTCTGAGTCATTTTCCTACCCTTCCAGTGGCCCAAGGCACCTGGAAGACTAGCTCTTACCCCTGCCCAGGCCTAGAGTGATGGCAGAAGCATGTCAGGAAGTCAGTTGACTTCTTGACCCCACCCAATCATTTGGTGGCTGTCACAAGGATACCAAATGTGAAGCAGAAGGTTGTCAGAGATGAGCTGGGTTCTGAGAGAAGCTCTGAGGGCAGTGGAAATCCTAAAGAGCCTCCAGGGATCCATCCATCTTCCCAAAGAGCCTTGTGAACTGCAATTCAGGATCAGGTGCGCCATCTTGAGAAACCATCCCACATTCCAAGCAAAATTAGTTTAATGTTCTCACATAAAAAGGTCCCGAGCCAGGTGGAGGATCATTATATGAGCACACACCGTGGAACTAAAAAGGTTTGCATGCTGCTGGAAGGAATTTATGGGGAAATTTATTACAGATTCACCTCTTATGTAAATCGTGTCCCCATATGATGAGCTCAGTGGAAGTAGCTAGGCCAAGAAAGGTTATTGAGGCCAAATATCATTAGTTTCCCCTTTGAGAAATAAGATATTCTTCATCCAGATATTCTTTTGTGTCCTGTGAAGGAAAGGAGGGTAAAAGAAGAAAATTCAAACCTTCTGCCTGAATAACCTCTTTGCCTTTGGAGGGAGTCTGTCCATTTCTGAACTCTTTCTGCAAACCAGGCTAAACTAAAGAACAGGAGGGATGAACAGAAGCTGAGAAATGGTACTTGTTGGCAACTTCCATGATACCGAGTAGGGAGAGGGTCTTCAGTATTTCACACTCTTTCTCTGTGTCCAGTTAAAAGCCCTAGGAGACAGAGGACTCTTTTATACTATACACTCCGAGACAGCGGATATGACAGTGTCAGTACACACAGGATAGCAACAAAGCACGGGTTTAGATACTACACAGATCCAGAGCCTATTTGTGGCCTTGCTACCAGCTAATAAGTCATTCAGACCACTGAAAACAGCAAAAGCTAATGGCCACACTGTGTGGCTCCTGTACTTCCTGCCTCCACTAGGACCTGGTTTTTCCCAGAGGGAAAGTCACTGCAGTGACCCCAAGTCCCTTTTCTCGCTCTCCAGACATCCAACTGTACATCTCCCTTCTGTACTCTGACCGTATTAATCCCCACACTGTTCCTGCAACATGCAGAGCACATTCCAGCAGCAGGGCCTCTGCACAAGCCATCCACACCCTCTGAAATGTTCATATTTTCTTCAGTACTGTGCTCACATGTCAGTTTTTCATAGCAAATTTGCATATTTAAAATGGCAAAGGCTCATGACCCACCTTTCAGTATTCTTCCAAGATTCCTATAACTCATGAGCTATATCATTTCTCTCCATAGCACTTATTACTAACATATACTAGAGGCATTTGCTTTTACACTGTCTGTCTCCTGCACAAGGAAGTATATTCCATAAGGTGAGGTTCTTATCAGTTTTACTCGCGGCCGCATCCCTAATACCTACAGCAGGGACAGTGAACTTTCTAGAGCTTCCAGGGACGATCTGCTATAGCACGCTCACCACAGCTTCATCACCACCAACCTAGAACAATGCCTCGTATGAGGCAGTAGTGATGTGAATGGATATAACTAACCACCTACTATCTGCCAGGCAGTTTATACAGCTAAAGATCTCTGATTCCTCTAACAACAATTTGACTGCATTTCCTATCTCTCTGGGTCAAGAATTCTGACCAGTAGTTCTTCAGTTTCATATGGAAATTGTTCAGTAATAGCGACAGTAAGATAGAATGGTCTGGAAGCCAGTTTGTTTCACTCACATATCTGACACTTTGGCAGGGAGAACCAGAAGTGACTGTCAACTAAAGTATCTACAAAATTATAAAGTAAGATTGAAAAGCAATCCCAGAAAGGAGTCCCAAAATATTTTGAACAATGACAGTAGTATTGAAATGACATTTATCTTCTGGGCAATATAACAGCTACATGTCCAAATGCAGTATGTCTTTTCAAACAGTCAGTCTCATTACTTGATTTCATACTTCACATGCTTATTTATTCAATCATTAAAAATAACTGACATGGAAAAGAAAAGCAGTGTATGGGCTTCAATATGACGGAAGGCTAAGTCTTTGGTCTTGGAATCAAACTCAACCGGGAGCACCTTTAAAATTAGCTACCACTTTACTCAAAGTATTAAGGTTTTATGACCTCCAAACAAAAACATAATGAAAGATAAAAGGCCAAACAGTAAAAGCACATCTGGGACATTTCATACATTTCAAAGGTAGGGTACACTTCACATAATCTGGTTAAAGTGAAAAACTGGTGTCACTTTTTAAAGTGAAAAACAGCTGTGATAGTTTCCTAAGAAACACGAGGACCCAAACTAAAGAGTATAGAGAGTCTATGGCCTCTACTCTGGCATCTCCTTCTGCACTGATGAGGAGTACACAGAAGACATAATTCAAAGAATGGCAGAAAGCCAGGACTCTCTGAATTTGTTTCATGTGAAAAACAAAATCCCAGCTCATCATTTCATTAAAAGCATCCACCAAAATACCTATAAGAGGTCCTGCCAATGGAAATCCTACCTCTCTGAAAGCAGACAAATGTGTTCTATCCTCCATTCAGACACGATGTCAAGATGAAGCTGTGCATGACCATATGTTTAATTCAGTGTTGTGCATTTTGTTGACATTTCGGATTAGAGCTGTCTCCCCCAGGCACTCAGGAGGGTTGAGGGAGACTGTGAAAGCACCCACAGAAGTGGGTTTCCCCAGCGAGGCCAGTACCCATGGTCTACCTGCCTAATCTACTCCTCTCTTGTTCCTACAAGCAGCATGTTTAAACTTTCCTTTCCTCCTCGAGTTCTTTGTATGGGATTAAAATACTTGATGAACCCTGTATCCTTTTACAAAGTTTATATACTCTGATATATTAGTATCGGAATTCTCCTTCTGCCTTTTTGATTCAAAAGCACATGCTATTTTGGGATTTGTCTTATCTATTATTGCTCATTATTAGTAAGGATACTTATAATGATGAGAACCACTTTAAGTGAGCAATTTCTATATGTCAGAAGTTGTCTATATATTTTACATACACTAAAATTATATATACTAAAATTTATTATTTGTAGTAAACCTACAAGTGACCTTATTGGTCTCCATTGCTCAACTGAAAATTAGAACTTACAGAGATGGGAAAGTCTCCTAATGTTACCCAGCTTTTAAATAAGAAGCTAGTACTTGATTGTAGATAACCTAGTTCAAAGCTGGCCATCTTGATATGCAAGAAGTGATCTAAAATATGATTAAAAACTTTATAAAACTATTACACTAAAAGGCACATTTCCAAAAATGATGGTATAAATTTATTTGAAGTGAAAGAGTATATTTGGGTGTTACAAAGAGGATTAACAGCAATGCATTTTTGATCGTGATATCATTTTTATTTAAATATTCAACATGTTAAATTTATATCCATTTTATATATATATATCATCCTTTAAAATATGAATTTGTCTTAACCTGAAGTGACAAATTATGAAATTTTAATGATCTTGTAGGCACTGCCCAACATAACAACTGAACTCAGATTCTGTTAGTGCTCTTCTTTCTAAGGATCCACTCCTGGTGCCTATGAGGATTCCTAGGTCTCTGCCTGGGAATGACTTCTAAGGTTATATTCCAAACCTTGACCTCAACACTCAATTCCAGACTGCTTTATTCACCTGTATACTCGATATGAGGATGTCTTCCCATGTTGATAAATACCAAACACTAAAAACAAGCACACGGTAGACACTCAAAAATATGTGCTAAGTCAACGAACTGATGTTTAAGTCATCTCAAATAAAATACAGTCGAATTACAATTATTTACATTTCTCCACAAACTCATTCTTCTTATTTGGCCCTTTGTCCCAGATGTTAGGTCCAAACCCTCAGAATCATTCTTAATTGCTCTACGTCACCCCCACAGTCAACCCCACTATTAGCAAGCCATTTTTTCATTAACTCCAAAGTATCTTCATGGTCTTCCTACTTGTGTCCATCTCCCTGATACCACCTGAATTCAAGCCAACATGGTCTTTCACCACCCAACCGGCCTCCTTGTCTTCATTCTTTCTCAAGCCTAATTCTGTACTTCATTCTTTGCTTGGCATCTGACTGATTTTTTTAAACATAAATAAGTCCACACCTTGTTTTATTTAGTGTTCCCATTGGAACCAAATACTAAACATCCATATCTTCAAATAGGAAATTGTTTATTTGGCTCATGCTTTCAGAGGATTCAGTCCATGGTTAGTTGGCTCCAAGGCAAAAACATCTGGTAGAATAACATGGTGGAGCAAAGATACTCAGTTCATGATGGCCAGGAAATAGGGCAGGGGAGCAGTGCCAGAGAGCAAGGGAAGAGGAACCAGATGAAGTCCCCAAGGTCATGCCCCCACTAACCACCCAAACACACTCAGCTTCATATAAAATATGGTGTTTGCATTTGTGTTTACATGTGTGCATGAGAAAGAAAATATGTGTATTTGTGTAAATACACAAAGTTAATTGTAGTGTATACCCTGAGGAATGTTAGCTTTTAAAGCTACCTGTATCAGATCTCAATACATCAGAGCTACTTGATTAGATCATGAAAGGTTCCAATCAAGAGTCCACATGTTAGGGCTGGCTGCTTAGTGCTTAATTACTGATAAAATCAGAATATTCCAATATAAGTGATTTGTTAGAAATCTTATGAAGACTCCACTTTCTGAAAATAAACAGTATAAAGAACAGGCTAGCACAACAGTGTAACTTCAGGAGTCAGGGGCTGTGGCTTCTAGACCAGTTGAATGGATCCCTCCACTTCACAGATACACTACGGCCTGACTAACTCCAAGACTGGGGCAGTTACAGAGTATAGTTGCATTCGATGCATAGTCTATTCCCCAGGCAGATGTTATATGGAGCACAAAGGTGGAATTACAGAACTAGTCATATGCCTGCCTTGGGCTTGTTTGCTGAATGTGTGGGCAACTCATTAGACACTGAGCTTACTTTTATTATAACAACCTCAGCTTGAGTTCTGCCTCAGACAAAGACTCCAGTCCAAGTCACTTACTGCTTTTGCAGGGCAGGGGACACAGGGTAATGAAAGTGATCAATGAACAGCTCATTATCCAGCCACAACTGGAGTTTAAACCCAAAGGGAAACTCTGAGAGATGGTGCAGAACGGATATCTCAGGTCTACTTCACTGATATTCAGGGCGCTGGGGCACACAGACACTTCTTGCCATGAGTTCCTGCTAGAAGGTGCTGCTGTGGCTAGCCATGTTTCCACAGTTCTGGAGGACAGAATACAATGCAGTATTAACTAGGGGAGCACCAAAGTGCACCCTAAGGCCTGAGGGTCACAGGCCTGGCACTGACCTTGTGCACAACACAAAAAAGCCACCTGACTGAAGAGTCATGAGTGAAGGCCCACCAGTTCCACTCACCTCTACCTACCTTAGGTTACCAATACATGCTAAAGCAATCTGCTGACAGTTGCTGATGTGAGGCTTAAACCGGTTTTTACACCTTCCTGAAGTATTTGGGTTTTATTTGTTTGTTTGGATTGTTGGGGCACAGGGGTTGCTTGCTATTCCCTATGCCTGAAATGTATGTAAGTCGTGCCTCGAGGAGTACTATCTTAAAAACTTGATAGCACAAATGTTGAAGCAGCTTACTATTTCTCCCCTTTTGCTGTACCCTTTTCTGGAAAATTTAGCTAGTTTTTCCAATACGAAGAGCATACTCAAGAGAGCCTCCAGCTTAATCACACAAAATACCAAGCAAAGAACTGTGAAGAGTTTTTCCAAAGAAGAAAAAGCTTTGTTTCACCACCCAGTTTCCACCCTCAGTGAGGGAGGGGACAGGGTAAGGTTGATGCATCTCAGACACCTTCCCTGAATAAGGTGAAGTCAAGATAGAAAAAAAATATGGGGCCGGAGTGTTAGCTCAGTGGTTCCGGCGCCTGCCTCACAAGCGCAAGGTCCTGAGTTCAATCCCCGGTAAACACATACAATGCTGGGCGTGGAGACTCACGCCCACCAGCAATCAATACCACATACCACAGTGCAGGGCGTGGTGGCTCACGCCTGTAATCCCAGCACTCAGGAGGATTGCTGAGTTCCAGGCTTGCCTGGGCTACATAGTGAGCTCAGTGCCTTTGAACTACAAAGTGAGACCCTGTCTCAAAAAAATAAATAAATAAATAAATAAATATGGAATCTATGTCATAAAGCACTCTATCCATTGTCTACAATAACATGTGTAACAAACAACTACCCAGCCTCTGTCTGAATCACTCTCTCGTCACTACGACAAAACAACCACACCCGAGTTTAAAGGGGAGACATGTTTGTTGGCTGTGGTTGGCTGGCTGCAGGGCAGGAACAGTCCGCATGGCAGGGGAAGCTGCTTTGTCGTGGTGACCAGGCAGCACAGTGGCAAGGGAGGAGCCCAGGAAGGAAATCGACACCTACAGGCCACACCTTCAGGATCCAGCCCCCAACCAGGCCCAGCTCCTAGCAGTGCATTTAGCTACTTAACTCAGGCGTAAACAAACTATCACTCAGTAGTGAGTAAGTATCACCTGTGACCCGATCACCCAACATAAGTCCCATATTAGTGTCTGGGGACATTCTCAATCCAAATCACAACATCCTCTACAAACTATGTAGAACAGCAAGGTTGTTACTTATATGCGTGAGGTCACTTAGAGGTCATTAGCCAGGTGGCCCTGGCTGGGAGCACCTGGGACACCATGCTCTGTCGGTGGCTCGTCCCTCAGGAGGCAGGTCCAGACATTTCTTACAGCAATGGCTAAGGGCCGAGAGCGAGCAAGTCCTGTCTCACAGGTGCCTTTAAATCTCTGTTTGCTTTGTATTTGGTAACACTGGCCTTGTGTAGCCATTGGCTAGAGCAGCTCCTCCAGCTTGCAAAGGCCAGTTCTTAAATATTCAGGAACTTTGTGAGTTGACTCTTAAATTGCTAGTTGACTGAAACAAAAGATAAGGACTCTTCCCCCAAAATCGTGTGACACCACTGGCCCAGAGCAAGTCATGGGGCTGAGGTCAGAGTGAAGGGAAAATCAGTAACACCTCACCAAGGAGGGAAGGGCTCTGTGCAGTGATGTGTGGGAAGGGAGTGTGTCTGGGGAGCGGTGAGGAATTGAGGCCCATTTTTGGAACTTATCACAGGTATTCAACAGTGCCAGAAGAATCACGTCCTTTTTCCAGGCTCTACTAAGTGGGGGACCAGTCAAGTCCCTTTTTATTTTTACTCTTCTTTATTGGTCAGGTCACTTGAAGTCTCGTGCTGATTCTTCATTTTGGCAAACTTTCTTATTCTCATAAATATTCATGTGGTCTTGGATGTTAAAAGAGCATTTTAAGTCTTTCCAAGGACGAGGGCTAATAAATAGCAGGGACCTGTTTCTTACCGCCTGCAAATGCCAAGAGCTCTACGGCTGGGGTCACAACCATCACAGAGGCGGAAACATATTGGGAAAACTGAGAAGTGGAATCCATCCAAAGTCAAAGGAAGAGCTGGGAAGAGGCTTCAGAGTTCAATCCCTTGGCTACACTCGTAAGACAGCCAGGCTTTTGGGCAAGCACACAGGAGTAGAGGAAATACAGAAAACATAGGTAAATCTCCTACCCTGGGCCTACCGCCTCTCTCTCTCATTTGTAAATAAACATCCGCAAGTTA
>PVIC010002781.1:0-74103 GCA_004025085.1 Thryonomys swinderianus
CTACCCACTCCCCCCTCCTCCCCCCTTTATACATGCTCTTTTATTTTCTTTCTGTATCATATTTATTCCTTCCCCTGAACTCACTCTTGATGAACACTGCTGATCTGCTCCTAACTGCAGTCATCAGTAAAACTGAGCTTGAAGAATTGTGCATGTTCTCATTGCCTGTTTATTGTGTAAAGTGCCCTAGGAAGTGTTCTCTGGTGTGTTTGTACATTTCTCAAATAAATTCCCTTTAAAATGTAAATAAACATCTTTAATTTTTTTCCCAAGAATTAAATTTTTAGGATTTTGATCTTCCAGTACTGGGGGACTGTATCTTTTGGGATTATGACCCAAACCATCTCCCCAACAGTTTAGGGGGAATTGGGCAGAGGCAGTCAGGAATGGGAAGGACGGTCAGCCAAAGGAGCCAGAGAGAAGCAAGAACTACAGGGGGTGTGTAAGTGCCAGTAAGAAATGGGATGATAAAATGGTATACTTTGATTCCCTGTAATAAAAAAAACTAATTTTTCTCATTCTAATTCATGGATTTTTTTATTCTTGAATGCATACTGGCCTTAAACATCCTGAGGCTGAGGCCACGTGTTAGACCAGGGGAGTCAGAATATCAGGGATTAGAACATCAGAATTTTTGCACATTTCCAGGTGATTACATTGTGTGACCAGTGTTGAAAACCAGTTCTCTGATTTCCTGGTCTTTATTATTAAAGCCCATGGTTTATGAATACACTGAGTATACCCAGTTCTAGCCTAGTAGTTATGAGCATTCTTGAGAGCTAGGGTACTCCGAATCCCAGCTCTCCAATCCTGAGCAAGAGCAGGCCATCCGGGTATTCCCGGAAAGACTCTGGATAGACACTATCTTCAGAGGTTGGGCACTGGCCAGGTCCTGCTTTGTATAGCTGGAGCCCGGGCAAGCCTTATGCTGGCTGCTGCTGGGTAAAGCCTAGCAGAGAGCCAAGTGGGAAGATGCTGGGCATGGTCCCAAGGAAGAGGGGGAAGTGCTACCCAGAACAGCATGGCATCCACTTGATGAAGAGGTCAACTGCTTTCCTATGGGGACTAGTGAGTCTTAGCAGACAGGACTCCGAGCTGCCTACCTCAGACTCAGGTTTTCAGCGTGCACTCTGGGAGCTGAGCCCTGGAAAGATACGCTCCGGAGGCTCACTGTCTTCTAAACGCTTTGCCCAGAGTCTCCATGTTGGCAAAACCCTGGGACACGTAATAGGCCTCACTCTGGGCTCTTTGATAAGACCTGCTGCTTCCTGGGCCTCAGTTTTGCCTTGCACACAATGAAGGGTATAGACAGCCGACCCCTAAGAGAACCGCTGGAAGCGGGTCAGGGTCCACTGTGATGCCTGCCTTCTTTCCTGAGGTGAATGTCTGATTCCTCTCAGTTCTTCCCAAAGGTCAGTCCTCCTGGGCTCAGGGTTCTGGAATGATGCAGCCTATCAGACCCTACACGGGCTTTCTGACAAGAAGCAGAAGTCTTTCCTTATCTGGAACCCTGGGCACGTCCCAGGTCTTTGCTACTCCCTTGGGTTGGGTCACTTCTATAGCCTTCTCGCCTGGTTCCTCAGTGCCCTCTCCTCTAACCTTAGCTCTGTCTTTTGGGTCAGCCCTGCCTTTGACCCTTTACTCAGTACCCTTCAATGGGTCATAAATACTTCTGCTCTTAGTGTAAGTTATCTGCCTCCTCTTGGAGGGCCCAGGACTGAGAGCTACTCTGTGGAGACACTCCTGCATGGCTAGCTGTCCCCTGCCGCTACGTTCTGTGCATGCAACAGTCACTCTCCCTGCTTCTTCCTGGGCTTCCCAGCAGGGAATGTCTTCCATGCTTTTGCCATTTTGGAAATTGCACCATCCATTCAGGTTTCACTGTTTTCAACTCTTCCAAAACCCTGTCCACCCTATTCCAGTGTAAACTGGAATCTGTCATTTTCATTTCTTTTTCTGCCATCGAGTTGGCATCATTATTTTGGATGTATGTGGACACACTGATCTCTGCTAGGGCCAAAACCATGACTTGGACTTGGTCTGTGTTCACCATGATGCCTTGTGACAGGCTCTGTGTACAGTGGATGGAGACACAGCAATGCTTCCTTGCTGGCAATACCAGCCACCAGTCTTTTCAGGTACAAGAGAGAACTTCAAAGCTGCATTTGACAAGCCTCTGGCACACCAGGGCAAAGGTCCTTGATATAACGCCGCACTGGAGCCCCAAGCTTGTTCTGGAAAGATTACTTCCTGGGGGAGGCAGAAAGTTCCCATTTCTCAATTTACAGTAATCAGAAGGAACAGATAGAAGCCTCAACATTAACCACTGCCTCCCCCCAGGCTGGAGCTAGGACCACTTGAGCTAGAGCCAGAGATCTTCAGGGCTCTGCGTAAGTCTTGAGAACGAGCTTTAGAAGGACAAAAAATAAGGGCTCTTTGTCTCTTTCATTTCTGATCATCTCATCAAATCAATGACCAACAATTAATGCTTTAGGAAAAGATAAAATTCTGTGATAATGGACCTACCCACTCATGTAATCCTAGAAAATATGCCTTCCTGACCCCTCTAGGCAATCTGCTCAGACCATGAAATATGAAATCGACACATGCACAGCTGTGAATATTATTAATGATCATAAAACCATCCAACTCCTTCAAAAATCTGAGCCTTATTTCCGACACAATTATCCCCTGCAGCAGACAGCTTATTCATGATGGAAAGATGTATTTCCTCCCCTTTGTTAAAATTTACCAGCTGTTAATTCTACTGAATGAGAGGCTTCTTGTGTTATGGATGTGTAAAAACTCCCCCCTTGAGGGAGAGTGGCATGAAGAAGGTTGCCTGCTTGGGTCTAGGGACTCCCATCCAGGGTCTCTGCCAACCTGGGAGAATTCTGTCACTCCCACTAATGCCCATCTGTAAGCCTAAACTGGCACCTTGAGTGGTTAAGACCTGGATCCGGGCCTGTACCTTTGGGGGCTGTGGTGATGCAACATATCAACCTTCACCCTTACCCCATTATCAAGTTATACATGCAGATTAATACAATGTATAAAACACTAGTTTGGTAAACTAGGAAATGCACAAGTACGGAGTAGACTACCTGTTCTCAGCTTTCTGGAAGCTCCTTCACCTCTAACCCCTGTCCTGCCATTGTGCACATTTAAATAGGAGTAGCCAGATCCCTACTGGGTGACCTTCCTCCTTCTGCCCACTGCTGAATCAGCCAGAGTTGGCATCTGATGGAAACTGTGCCAATCAGGGTCTTTCCAAATACTGTTTGAAACTGGAACTGAGAGGTATCGGTCTTTCTTTGGATTGCCTGGACGTGTAAATTCAGGAGAGGTCACTGGTATGTTTTCTGCAAAAGTCAAAATACAGAAATAGAGAAGACGGAGAAGCACAGAAGGAAGTAGACGAATGGTAGAGAGATGGAGGTACCTTGGGTTTCCCACCCTGATTCCAGTCCCTGCTCATAATCTAGTCCTGAAGTCTGGCTGCCCTTGGTTTCCAGGAAACATTCTTAACCCTAATACATTTCATTCATTTAAAAAAAATGTTCTCACTCAAATAAGCTTCTGTGATTTCCAAACAAATCAGCAGCCATCATATAACCATTAGAAGTTTGCTTATAAATAATTTTTGGTAACCAGGGAGATTGCTTCTGATATAATGATAGGTCATTTAAAAAGCAGGCTATAAAAGTATATAAGCAGTGTGATCCTAATAATTTAATGGTGAGTTTAAAACCATCAAAATAGTACTTATAGGGGCTGGGGATTTAGCTCAAGTGGTATTGTACCAACCTTGGATGCACAACGGCCCGAGTTTGATCCCTGGTACCACACACACACACACACACACACACACACACACACAATAGTACATGTGATTATTTCTAAGTAGTGGGATTAGAGTGAGTTTTATTTTCTTTGTGATGTCTTTATGCACATGTTATGCATTTAACATATATTTTAACATATATAACATATATAATTTTTTTTTTTGAGACAGGGTCTTGCTTTGTAGTTCAGGCTGGCCCTGAGCTCACTATGTAGCCCAGGCAAGCCTGGAACTCAGCAATCCTCCTGCCTCTGCCTCCCGAGTGCTGGGATGACAGGCGTGAGCCACAATGCCCGGCACTGTGGTATGTGGTATTGATGCCTGGTGGGTGTGAGTCACCATGCCCAGCATTGTATGTGGTTACCAGGATCAAACTCAGGGCCTTGTGCTTGCGAGGCAGGTACTGGAACCACTGAGACAAATCTCTGGCCCTAGAGTACTTAATTCTATAACCAAAAGATTTGCTTAAAAGTAAAATTAGTTAAGAATCTCTTCATGATATCCCCTTTTTTGTCCAAAACACATGCAACAGAGAAGCCAGTTCAAGTCCAGTTGCGGTCACCAATAAAACCTAACCATGTCCGGAGGACTTAGGAGGGGGAACGTGGAGAACTCTGGCAGGATGAGGGGTGGGGCCTTCAAGGAGAGAACTCAGCATGAAGCCAAGCTCTTCGCTCTTACTTGTCCCTGCAAATCTCCCAGGGCTCAAATCATAGGAAGAAGGAATTGAAAGAGAAAGGGCTCTTTCACCGACCACCCAAGGCACCTGTGGGGAACAAGTGGCCTTCGCTCACGCTGGAATCCTCTAGCAGTTCACAAGTCAATGGTCAGAGCCCATCGCTCTCCATTATACTGCTGACTGCCCCACACCGGGGGGCCTGTGTGATGGCATGGGTGTGGTATGGTGGCAACCATGCATGGTAGAGGTGGCAGCACTCTGGAGCAGCAACAGTCATGTGTTCAAGCTAGAGGGGTCCAGCACATGCAAGGCCAGTTCCTAATTAGGGCTGTGGAGTGGAAGAATGATCCCACAGAATCCAGAATGATCTCCAGCCAAAGCAGCCACTCCCAGTGGGTGTGGCAGGTCCAGTGCAGTAAGGGTACGGGCAGAAGTAGAACAAGAGTAAAGGAGCAACTTGTTGGTAGCAGACGGATGGCTGAATGCAAGGCTGAAAACGAAACTGTCCCAGAATCCCTTAGTAAATTGTTAATTGCTCATTTACCAGAATTCTGCCACATGGCCATCTCCAGTGAAGGGAAGACTTAAAAAGCAAATTTTCAAAATCTCCATTCTTAATCTAGCAACAAGAAAAGAACATCTTGGGGTGAGTACTCATTTGGTAAAAGTGAGTATTTAAAAATTCATTATCAAGGGCCAGAGATTTACCTCAGTGGTTCCTGCACCTGCCTCACAAGCTCAAGGTCCTGAGTTCGATCCCTGGTAACCACATACAATGCTGGGTGTGGTGACTCATGCCCACCAGCCATCAATACCACATACCACAGTGCTGGGCGTGGTGGCTCACGCCTGTAATCCCAGCACTCGGGAGGCAGAGACAGGAGGATTGCTGAGTTCGAGGCTTGCCTGAGCTACATAGTGAGCTCAGGGCCATCCTGAACTACAAAGTGAGACCCTGTCTCAAAAAAAAAAAAAATTCAGTATCAAATTAAATACAGACAAATACTATGGAGAACATCTAGAAGGACTCTACTCAGACTAGTTTTATGAAAATACCATATCTCTATATCAAAAGATAGTGACTATTTATGTTTTAAATTAAATGAAATGTTTAACATATGCCTATGTCATTTTTTATAATTCCCCACCGTAACTGACATTTCTCAACTTGTCACCTGGGCCCCATTATGTCCAGCAGATTAAAAAGACTTCTCCCATTTTCTTTATTTTGAAAATAGCTTTCTTCTTTTTAAAGATTCGTGTTCATTATAAATATGAGATCACACAGAAATGTACAAAGAATATAGCAAAATTCACTGGTTAGGGTGAATATCCTTCTGTGTATCCTATTAAAATACTGCACAAATGGGATCATGCTGTTCTGTTATTCCCAGGTTTTTTTTCCTGCACTCAATTACATGTGTCATCAGCAAATTTCCATGTCATCAAATAAAGATCTACATCATCATTTAGTGTGCTCTGCATGGAAGTTCCATAATGTCTGTAACCAATGATTTAACCCTATTGATGAACATCCATTTTTCACCATTATAAACAAAGCTGAAATGGAAGTCCTGGTAGTTTGATCTTTGCATGCTTTGGCAATTATTGTCTTGGGGAAAATTACAAGAAGTGGGATTCCTGGGTCAAAGGTCTACTCATTTCAAATGATCGTTCCTACGATCCCTGTGCATTCCAGAAAGGCCAAGACCAATTTATGTCACCGCCAACAGAGTCTAAAGGGGTTGAGCTCCAGCCCTTCCCAGTCCAAGGTTCTGACATTCTTCTGTTTCCTTAAATAAACCTTCAGAAGTATTCTCTTCATCCATTTTTCATCTACTATGTTCTTCTTTTTTTTTTTTAATAGATAGCTTTTTTGCATAGGTTCCATGCTGAGCTTTTTTCCTTCTTACTTATCTTTAATTGAAGGCAGCTCTATTCAGGTTTAGCATTTGCTTAAGAATAGTGAGTAAAATCTCCTTTAGTCCTTTCCCTGTGATTCACGTGACAATTTGCACCGCGTCTGGGAAGGGCCGTGTTCTACATGGCCATTATCCATGCCCTGTCTTCAGGCCCTGTCTTTGGCTAAGCCCACAGCTTGGTGTTCCTTTTCTTTTGTGATCATATAATTTTTAAGAAATATTTTTAATTAACACATAGCAATTGCATACATATATGGACACCATGAGACATTTCAATACACGTGTCCAGTGTGTAATGATCAGATGGGGTCAGCGTCATATCTGACGGGAATATTGTGTCAGGAATATTCAGAATCCTATTTGTTATTTTAAAATATTCAATCAAGTGTTATCAGCCAGAGGTACCCTACTATGTAGCAGGACATTAAAAGTTATCCTTCCTATGCAACTATACCTTGTTTGTACTCATCAATCAGCTTTTCTCCATCCCTGCCTTCCCTACAGCTTTCTCAGGTTTTGGTAACTATTATTCTATGGTCAATTTCTGTGAGACAAATTTTCAAATTTACACATTAAGTGAGAACGTCTGGGATTTGAGAGATGGCATGATTCTCTCTGGCTCAGCCTCAGGAGAACTTAAAGTCTTGTCAGCTGATACCTCTGTCTGCAGGGTCCAGAACCACGCCTCCGAAGATAAGGCGCTACCTTTTATTTTATTTATTTATTTATTTATTATTTTATTTTTTTAAGGCGCTACCTTTGATTGCCCTAGGTCTCTCCTTTGGGTGCAGAGACCCTGGCTGCATTAGACACGCTCATTCCCTGCTCATGGACCGCTCTCCGAAAGCCATCTGGCTATGGGTACCAGGACCAGGGCCGTCAGAGGAGGGCCTGGCTGTCATCCATGACCACAGTGGGAGACAAGGGGCAGAGTTCCACATGGAGACCCAGAGCCTCGGAGGCTGCTCCGGCCTCCCTGTGAGAACGGCATTTGTGATCGAGGAACCCCACCTTTAGCCCTTTATAAAAGTATGGACGGCCGAACACACCCTAGATCAGAGGTCCTGGACTGATTCAGTAATACCGCTAGCTTCCATCTCTACTCATTTCTTATGACTGCTGTGACAAATGACCGCAAATTTGGGGGCTCAAAGCACTATCCATCTCTGTTCTCACAGTCTGCAGCCCTGGAGTTGGACTTGGGTCTCACCCGGCTGTAATAAAGTGTCTGTCTCAGGTGTTCTGTCACAGTGAGGCCGAGCTGACCAGCAGGCCCCTGTGATTGCACTGAGCCCCCATGAGTAATCCAGGATAACCTTTCCATTGTAAGATCTATGACCTTAATTACATGTGCAGAGCCCCTCTCGCCAAGGAACTTAACATGTTCACAGGCGTGAGACATGGACATTTGTGGAGCCATTATTCAGCCTACCATGACCTTTCTGGCCAGGATTCATTCATCCCAGAGTAAAAGTCCCCTTGGAGATTGATCCAAAGAAGGTTTGCACGGTTCCCTCCCCCGCTTTCCACACACACACCTGTCTCTCTGTGACCAGCTGGCCCAGAACTCCCAATGAAAACCTTGCCAGACTCATGCCACATCGCATCGCCATCACGGCCAGGGCTGAGCACCTGGCACAGCCCGCTCCCTCTGGAGAGCTTAGGGATGAGGCTGGTGCTTTCTCTCCAAGCCTTGAGCTGCCTAGTCGGTTTGCTCATTGCTGTTTCCTGAAGTGGAGCCAATCCGCTTAGGAAGATCCCAAGGCCTTCGGGCTCTGGTCCAATATGCCCATAAGCAGAAGGCTTTGCTTCCCTTTGCAGGGAACCATTAGAGGCTGGAGTTAGAATTCCAGAGGAATTATAAATATGATAATGGTATTACAGCCAGGCAACCAGGAAGACTAAAATTCTGCCCTGCCAATCATCCCCTTTCTCTTGGGGTCCCCTATAAGGAGGACCAGCAGGATGAAAAATTTTTAATGCCATATATATATATATATATATATATATATATATATATATATATATATATATATATAATTACTAGCTGACACTTACATGCAAAAACTAGTGAAAGATGAATATATCAGATGGCTGGGCTCTAAGCAAGGTTTCTCAATTCCCTCTTCCCGAATCTAAAGCTGGGGCAGTACACACAGGTTCGCATTCCAAGGGAGTGAGCAGATGCCAGTCTAACTTACACCCTTAACTGCATACTCAGGGCCAGAGAGACATGGCCAGTCTGGTGCTGAGCTGGAAGGCTGACCTGAGCATGCCCCATATATGAGCAGGAATCAAAAGCACAGTAGGTTCCTAAGACCTTCCTGCGATCAGCATAGTAAGTAGAAGAGAAAAAGTGAAATCAGGTTGAAGAGCAGTAACCCAGAGGCTTACAGATCAGAGCTGTCAGGCATTCTGCACTCTGCTCTGTCAGATCAGCAACTGGTCTTTCTTTGAATAGGGTCGGGAGCTAGAAGGGATGGAGAGAGAGCCCGGGAAGACAGGACAAGAGAGCTCAGTGTCCCCCATGCCTGTGAGCTCAGGCACCTCCACAAGCAGGTGCTCTGCTGTGAGATCCAGCTGAGCACACCCACCAGTACAGCGACCCATCATCACTCAGAAAGGCAACTTAGCCAGAGGCCTCTAAGGGTACAGCCCACTGGAGAGCTCCCAGCCTGCCAAGGAGGTTCTAAATTTCCAACATTCAAAGGACCATCACACAGACTTTTTGCACCAGATTTCTACGCTGAGATCTTTCTGACCTTGGTTTGGGAAACACATAGTTTTCTGTGTTCAGTGAAATATGCTTTTCCCCAGAAAATTGTCACTGCTCTCCTGGTCAGAGTTAGCTATCTCGCCTGTTCTGAAGTCATATTTTATCAGCCTGTCTCTCCTAACAAACTAGAATGCTTTGAAGGTGGTGACTGCTTTCCTTCCCTTTCTCTGTAGCCTCCTACAGCATGTACGTAGGAGGAACCTAGCTAGTAGCTGATGGTGAACAGGAAATGACTGAAACGACCACAGTACGCCACTGGCCCCAGGCAGGGTTTCTGGAACTGGGACTCTGCGTATATGGTGTCTGTTTGGTCCAATGCGGCCTCTGCTCCTAGGACACATTTCTCTTACAGCAGCACCTGGCTGCCAGTGCAGGCACAAGTGCCACTGAGGAGAAGCCACTGGAAAGCACCAACAGTCATCACAGCTCCTTCAGAGCCTGGCAAGGGAAGCTCTCATCACCATCCTAATAGCCCTCGCCAGCCACAAGTTTCTCAGGCTGGGGACTCTGTGGACAGCCTTTGTCCTTGTGTGGACAGAGTATTTGCAAGCCATCCCTGACCCACATACTCCGATCCACTCCTGGGCTGCCAGATTGGAAACCCCTTGAACCGACTCACCCAAATGAAGCCAATTTCCCGTGTTTTTCCACTGCCAAGGACACCAGCACTGTGGAGTCAGTGACTGACCCTAGACATCGGCCAGCTCTGCCCACCTTTTAGGGGTAGTTTGCTGCGACCCAACCGCTTCACCTCCCTTACCCAGTTCTATGGATGCCAATCACTCAATTCCCTCATCCAAGAAAAAATAAGGATGGAGGATCTGGGGCTTTGCAGCTTCCAGAAAAAGGGAGAAAACCCAGCCTGACCCACATAGCAGTGCTTCTTACTCATCTGTACTGCTTCATGGATACCCACTAATTTGCTCCCTACTAACCTGTGTTCCACCCCAGGCAGCTACCTTCCTGGCACGGGGCTAGACCCGTGGGTGTGTGTTGCTCACCAGTCTCCAATCCCTGGCTTTCAGCCTCCACCCAAGGCTGGCTCTGTGCTCCCCCTAGCATTCTCTTCCAGCCTATCTGAACAGGCTATGCAGATGGATGTATCTTGGTGCCTGTGGTGGTGGTGGGGGGAGATACAGCCCTGCCAAGTGAAGCATATTCAGGATTATAGGGTGGTGACTGACACACTTCTGTAGGCAGAGTAGAAAACTATAACATTCTACTTTTTTTTTTTTTGAGATAGGATCTCACTTCATAGTTTAGGCTGTAGCCCAGGCAAACCTCTAACTCAACAATCCTCCTACCTCTGCCTCCTGAGTGCTGGGATTACAAATGTGAGCCACCATGCCCAGTATTGTGGTATGTGGTACTGAATGCTGGTGGGCATGAGTCACCACGCCTGGTATTGTTGTATCCAGTTACCCGGAATGGAACCAGGGACCTTGCGTTTGCTATGCAGGTGCTGGAACCACTGATCTAAATCTCCAGCCCTAACATTCTACTTTTAATTTGTCTTTCCTACTCTTCAACTGAATATTATTTCATCATTTACTCAATGTGGAAGTCTTATGTCTTTTTTTCCCTTTTCTTCCTTCACCCATAATTTTGATAAGAAATTAGATTGCAGGGGCCAGAGGATTAGCTCAGTGGTTCCGGTGCCTGCCTCGCAAGCGCAAGGTCCTGAGTTCGATCCCCGGTAACCACATATAATGCTGGGCGTGGAGACACGCCCACCAACAATCAACACCGCATACTACAATGCTGGACATGGTGGCTAACGCCTGTAGTCCCAGCACTCGGGAGGCAGGGACAGGAGGATTGCTGAGTTCGTGGCGGCTTGCCTGGGCACCATAGTGAGCTCAGGGCCAGCCTGAACTACAAAGCGAGACCCTGTCTCAAAAGCGAAAAAAAAAAAAAAAAAAAAAAGAAATTAGATTGCAGGGAGTTTGATACTGCAGGTATCTGAATAAAAATGACATGATTGAAACTGTTCTATAGTAAAACTGTGTGGCAGCAGAGAATCAGAGTAACCAGGGACCAGTTTAGGGGCATTGATTTAGTCATGGGAAGCATGTAAACTCAAATATAAGTCATGTACAGACACATGATGTTATGGGTGGTACAACTGGCACAAAATACTGGAAAAGCAAAATACTGGAAAGGATTGGATATGACATTTAAGGACAGAAATTACCAATAAAAATGGCAAGATCAGTAGCCTAGAAAACCAGGATTGTGGTAGCACCATCAGCAAAAATACTGCACTCAGGAAATATATGTTTCTGGGAGATCATGGTAAGCTCATCCTGTGATATGTTGAGAATGCAGTTTGGGGAGGAGACATCACCACCCAGGAAGTAGTTAAAGGCACTGACATCATCTAGGGACAAAGGAGGATCATAGACCCAACCGTAGCAGTTGGCTACATACAGTGCACCACTGAAGATGTACAACTGAAGGAGAGGTTTCAAGGACAAATGCTCAGGGTGGGCCTTCTGTCTGCAATGCTTTCTTCCCATATCTGTGGTTCCAGTTAGCTGGCACTTAGTGGCTCAAACTTTGTGGCTTGGGCCACAACCACTGTTTTATTGTGAACACTTATGATTCTTTTTTTTTTTTTTTTGAGACAGGGTCTCGCTTTGTAGTTCCGGCTGGCCCTGAGCTCTCTGTGTAGCCCAGGCAAACTTTGAACTCAGCAATCCTCCTGCCTCTGCCTCCAGAGTGCTGGGATTACAGGCTTGAGCCACCAAGCCTGGCATCTGTGGTATGAGGTACTGATTGCCAGTGGGCGTACCACGCCCAGTATTGTTGTACGTGGTTACCGGGGATTGAACCAGGGACCTTGCGCTTGCGAGGCAGGCGCTGGAACCACTGAGCCAAATCTCCGGCCCACACTCATGATTCTGAAGATTAACTGGGTTTAACTGGGTAGTTCCTTCTCAGAATGTCTCTAGTTTAGTCTTACATTACAGAATGACATTTTGGTCAATGGCAGATTGTGTGTATAAAAGCGATCCCATAATATTATATCACTGAGCCACATCATAGCCAATGTAGTTTCTGTATGGTGTGATCAAATATGTAAACATTTAAAGTTTTAAAAAACTTACTACAGTGAGAGGCACATTGTCATTAACCCCTTCAAAATGCTCCCCCTTGCTTCAAACACACACTTGTCCTATTGTTCTTGCTGCTTTCTGAGGCAGTTCTGGGAGTACCCTTTCATGAGTGTCTTCAGTTGTGCTGTCCCGGCTGTGCAACATCCTGAATCTATCCAAAACATTTTCCTTTCATGGTCATTTTGACATGAGAGAAGAGCCTTGGTGCTATATCCAGTGGATAAGGAAGAATTACAGTATTTTTATTTAACAGAAATTGGCTAAACATTTTTCTTTTTTGGTGGTACCAGGGATCAAACTCAGGCCCTTGTACTTCCAAGGTAGGTGTGGTACCACTTGAGCTAAATCCCCGGCCCTGGCTAAACATTTTTAATAAATTCAGCACATCAAGGCAGCCACATAGCATAGCTAAAGACACTAGCAAAAGAGGACTCCCACAGTTGCTTCAGAAAGTGGCAAGGGGCTGGAGGATTGGCTCAGTGGTTCCGGCGCCTGCCTCGCAAGCGCAAGGTCCTGAGTTCAATCCCTGGTAACCACATACAATGCTGGGCGTGGAGACTCATGCCCACCAGCAATCAATACCACATACCACAGTGCCAGGCATGGTGGCTCATGCCTGTAATCCCAGCACTTGGGAGGCAGAGACAGGAGGATTGCTGAGTTCGAGGTTTGCCTGGGCTACATAGTGAGCTCAGAGCCAGCCCGAACTACAAAGCGAGACCCTATCTCAAAAAAAAAAATAAAGAAAGAAAGAAAGAAAGTGGCAAGAACAGTGGAATAAATGTGTTTGAAATGAGAAGTATTCTGAGAAGTTTTAACAGCAATGGGTCTTTTCCTGTAATACTTACTTGGCTTTTAAACATTCACCATATTTTCTGATAACACCATGGTAAGTACCACATATGATACTTGAAAAATGACAAAGCAGACTAATATCAAGTTTCTCAGCACATGTCCTTGTTGCTAAGTGATGTATGATTAGAGTTATAACCAGAAAGTGCTTAGGGATGAAATCATCTAAAGGCTCCTCCCTCAAATATCAAGAGCCCAGGCTAGGAATAATCCAGCAGTGGGAGCTGGAATAGCTGGGTCCTCCTGGGTCTCTCTCTGCCTGCCCTCAACCTTGCTTCTTCAGCACGGAGGCAGGTATTCAGGGGAGGCAGACTTCGCTCACAGTGGTCCCAAATGGTTATGCCTCAAGGGAGAGAAGGTCAGGAAACACTCCCATCACCTCTTATAACCTCGTCCCAGGCATCCATACACCAAATAATCAAAAAGGCCCACTTACATTCGAGGAAGAGAATAGAGACCTAGTGTTTGATGGGCGAGTGGTGAGGTTTCTAGTTTGCTTGTAAAACTAGAAATATTTTTCAGTCCTTCTGGGAAGAATCTGCCTTGCCTTCCAAATCTCAGCACAAGATGCCTCCCCAGTTCCTTGTGCTTGGCATATCTATCACCCTTCAGGAGCTTTCCAGCATTTTCCATCCCTGAAACAACGTTTATCCTTGGCAGGATAAACGTGCTAATATGGTTACATCTGCGGGCATGTGTCTGAACTATAAGCCTCTGTAAGCTAAAACTCATGTCTTGTTCTGTTCCGATGAAGCACAAGACAGCACATAGAGTTTGTTTACTTGAGTTTAATATCAAAACAAGAGAGGACTGAGAGCAGAATCTTAGTGAGAACTTATATTTGAGACACAAGAAGCAAAATAGCCAACGAAGAAATGTTCAGAGGAGCTTTTTCACAACCAAACTGTAGGAGTCTTGGGAAAAATGTTGTGGGCATATTTTCTATCCATAAAAATTGTCACTGAATTGAGTGAACCATGTCTGTAGTTAGCAACATCTGAAAATTATCCATAATCGATGTCTTTTTAAGGATGGAACAACAGCACAACTGCCTCATCTTCACAACAGGAAATTTCTGAATGGTTAAACCTCAGAGGAAATTGAACCCATAAACCAGAACTAAAATGTGCAAAGATTTTTTCTCCCATCCAATACATAAAGCATACCATAATCACTGATAATCAAAGAGACCCAAAACAAGACTAAGTTGCATGATATGCCTACCATACTGAGATAGTTCTAAATCTACTTGTAAAATGGTCCAGTGCTATTAAACAGTTGCTCAAGATATTTTTTTAAAGCAAGATTTTAAAGAATTAATTTTTGGTACATTTCAAGTATACATAGTGATAACATTTATCATATGGAATTTTTCCCTGTATATGATATATCTTGATTCTTTTTCCCTTTCCTTTCCCTCTCTTTCACTTTTCTTTCCTATTTACAAAAGCTTTGTTTCCATTCTTCCCTTCTACTCTTTTCCTTTTCCCTGTCTTCCTTTCCCCTTCATCCTTCCCTAGTTCTTTCTGTTTGAACATTTTCTTCCTGTTTCACAATATTATATATTTTAGTACTTACTTACCCTTCAGTTATGCACACCAGAGAAAACATGCAATATTTGAACATGTGTGTCTGATTTATTTAAGAGTACGGTCTCAAGGTGCATCCATTTTCTTAGAAATGTCACAAATGTATCATTCTTTATGGCAAGCAATACTCAATTGTATAAAAAACCCACATAGCTGGGCATGGTGGCTGACACTTGTAATCCCAGCACTTGGGAGGCAGAGGCAAGAGAATGGCTGTGATTTCAAGGCTACCCTGGGCTACACAGTGAGTTCAGTCAGCCTGAACTACAAAGCGAGACCCTGTCTCAAAATACTAAAACAACAACAAAACCCCCACATCTTCTTTATCCATTCTTTGGTTGATGGAGATTTGGGTTGTTTCTAATATCTATTACAAATTATACCACTATAAACATGAGTGTGCATATATCACTGTGGTATGATGCTTTTAATTCTTTCAGGAAGATACCAAGAAGGGGACTAGAAGGATCCAATGGAACCTCTAGTTTTCTTTTTTTGAGGCATCTCCACACTGATTTCCATAGTGCTTACACCAGTGTACACTCTAACCAATAATGGAGGAGGGTTCCACTTGTTCCAATTTTAGTATATGTGCAGCCAAAGCAAGTACTCACCTGCATTTGTTATTGGCTGATTTCTTGGTCATAGCCATTCTATCTGGAGATGGAATCTCAGTGTTAATTCACATTTCTTGAATGACCAGTGATGCTGAACATTCTTTCATATATTTGTCATTTCTACTTCTTTATCTGAAAAATGTGCATTCATTTTAAATGTTTATTCAACTTTTGGATTGGGTCTTTAAATCTAGGAGATTTGATTTTTTTCTTTAGTTCTTTTTATATTCTAGATATTAGTGCTTTATCTGAGGGACAGGGGCAAAATATTTTCCCCACACTGTGGATTGTCTCTCTACTCTGTTGGTGATTTCTTCAGTCATGCAAAGCTTTTTAATAAAATGAGATCCCAGTTATCCATGCTTTGTGATATTTCCTGTGCAATTAGGGTTTTGTTCATAAAGTCTTTGCCTCCATCAGCATCTTCAAAAGTTTTATGTATTCTATCTTCCAGCAGATTTAGTGTTTCTATTTTAATTCTTAGATCTTTGATCCACTTTGATTTTAGTTTAGTGCATGATGAGTGAAATGGGTTGTTTATTCTTTGGCATGCAGAGAGCCAGTTTTTCCAGTACTGTTTATTAGAGACTATCTTTCTTCTAGTGAAGGTGTTTGGCTTTTTGTCAAATACAAGGTGCCCGAGTGTGTTTGGAGTTGTTTCTGTATCTTCTAATCTGTTCCACTGATCCTTGAGTCTACTTTTTTTTTGTTGTTTTTACCAGTACCATTTTGTTCTTGTCATTGTAGCTTCATAGTATAATTTCAAGTCAGGAATTGTGATGCCCCACGCCCTTCCTTTGTTGCTCAGAGATGTTTTTGCTATGATTGTTCTATGAGTCTATGATTGTTTTCTCTAACTGTGAGATATGGTATTGGGGTTTGATCAGGATTGCATTAAATCTGTATAAAAATTTTGGAAATATGTCCATTTTCACTATATTAGTTCTTCCCACTCAAGAACAAAGGATATCTATCTTATGATATTCTGTTTGAGTTGGGGGAAAATAGAGAAATAGAAGAAGAGAAAGGCATTAGAAGCAAGGCTGGTGGACAAAGGAAGATTATGCAAACTTTGGGGATTGGTGAAGAAGACAGAAGGGAAAGAAAGAAGAAATAGTGATAACAAAAAACAATCTCACAAACAAAAACTAGAAACATATTCACTCATATGAAAACATGAGCAAACAAGAAAAAGAATTAAAAAATTAAAAAGCAAAGAAAGGAAGAAAAGTGGAAAAAATGTCCACTGCAAGGGATGTCTCCCCTGTTGTTGCAGGATTTAAGAGACAAGTGAGACTACTGGGAAACAGGAGGATTTTATTTTAGGTGAACACCAGCTCAACAGACTAATGTCTAAAGGATGAGCTTTGAATAAAGAAAAGTTCTAGTTTTTATACATTTGGTTAAAAGGGTTGGTCTTTAAGTAGTAAAGCAAAGTGAGTTTATAGAAACAGGACAAGGGTACACAGTTTTGTAATTCAGCCCAGAAAAAAGAGTCGTGTCAATCTTGTGAGAATGAGATGACAATAAATTCAGTTTATAGGCCTTGGTTACCAGTTTTATCTGTACCAGAGCAAGGAGTTACAGCTCTGGGCTGGGGAATGTTCAGATGCAGGAGGATGACCAAGGCCGGGAAAAACTTGATTTCCTTTAAGTCTTGCTTCACTGTCACTAGTTGACAGGCAGGGCAGACATAGCCCAGATCCATGTTGATTGATCTCAACAAGCAAGCAATAGAATCATGTCAGTGGTAAATAATCACAGTAAATATGGCTCTTTAGTTACACTGCAGTTCAGGCTTCTGATTTCTGGCTGTGAGGCTGGGTTTTTCAGCCTGCAATGCTCCAAATGACCCTTGCAGGGCTGGATTCTCAGTCTCCTGCTAGTTTGAACTCAGCTTCCTGACCTTCTGTCTATTTGAGCTTAATTGTGCCTCACCTTGACACTTGGAGTGGCTACATGGAGCCAACTTGCTGCTGCTTTCAGTTCTGACTTCCCTTGCCTCCTTTCCAAAACATCTAACAGCCAATCGCCTTTTCTTGTGGGGCATCTGAACCCGAAAAACTCACCAGCCACTGAAGTCTGCAGCATCCACTGCTCCACTCCATTGGTTTGTTTCTCCATGGAGGCCTCTGAGCTCATCAGCAGTCACAGTGCCCTGGCAGGTTCAAGCTGCCCCGAGCTGGGGCTTAGGAAGAAAATGCTGCTTGAAACCTCTCTCCTCCACATTGTGAACCTTCTCTTTGCTCTCCTCATGGGCTCTCATTCTTTCTCCAGATCCTTGCCCAGTCCCTTGGACCTACTTCCCTCCTCCTCTTTCTTTTCCTCACATTGCTATATCCAGCACTGGGATTCCAAATATCACGAAGCTGTTTCTGTGCTCCTCAACATTCCCATATCTTTCCAGGAGTCTCAAGACATTTCAGAAACAGAAGTGATTGACTATTCTAGAGAACAAAGGACTTGGTAGAGTTTGTTTCTTTTCATTTAGTAATTCTACTCCTAGGAGTTTATTCCTAAGAAAATAATCCTTGGTAGGGTAGAGAGTCATATGGGGGCCTCTAAACAAAGTATATATATATATATATATATATATATATATATATATATATAGCAACAAAATGTTGGAAATGACTAAGTGTTCAAATAGAGGTTGGTTAAAAATTATGGCTAGTTCATTTGCAAAAACATTATATAACGATTAAGAGATACATATTTTTTTTTTGAATACTACTTTTTTTTTGAGACAGAGTCTTCATTTGTAGTTCAGGCTGGTCCTGAGCTTATTATGTAGCCCAGGCAAGCCTCAAACTCAGCAATTCTCCTGCCTCTGCCTCTTGAGTGCTAGTATTACAAGCATGAGCCACTATGCCCAGCTGGAATACTACTTTTGATTCCAAATTCAAACACAGCCTGGGCAATTTAGTAACACAGATCTACTACTACTAATGATAATATAATAAATAGAAACTATTTGTTAGCACAACAACATGCTTAGAATATGATGTTCTCTACAAATAAGACAATATAAACTGCATAAAATATAGGAATATAATCCAAATTTTGCTTTACAATTAAATATGTACAAACAAAAATAAATCCCATAAAAATGTGAGCAGTAATTATGTTTTAGTGATGGAACTATAAGTAGTTTAATTTTTCCCCTCCATTCTTTCCTCCTTCATTTTTTTGAATAAATATTTACTACTTTTGTAATCAGGAAAAAGAATATATATATATTTTTTTTTGTGGGAAGCAGACCCTTCTAGAGGAGACTCTTTACAGGCCTGGAGATCTGCACTGGGTGCTGCACCAACTAGCAATTGCGAGATTGCACTATACCAAACAGTGTTGCCCAGCTCCCAAGATGATCTGCGACCTCTGGATCGCTGCATTGAGATGCCTGATCAAAGAAATCTTAACCTCTGGCTCAGAGTCGCCTTCCCTTGACCCCTCTACTAGGAGTTTGCTGTTCTTCCTCTAATACAATCTCTGCTTGATTTACTGACTGCATCAATGATAGAGGATACTGTTTTGGTGATTAAATAAAATAATATGACAAAAAGAAGTAACCTTTCAAGGATAGGAATGGGGAAGTATTCTAAGAAAGAAAGAACTTGCGCCTTGAGGGCCTGGGCTAACCTTTAGTATAAGATAAGAAACTTGCAGATTACCTGGGGAGAAGTTTCAGAATCAGAGAGCACATTCCAGAAGTTTCTTGGTATTTTGAGTTCCTGTAAACCTAGATTCTAATCATGCTAAACCTAAATGTTAACCACTAACTACAAATGTCAATTGTAAGCCTTGCATGTAAGCACCAGTGGCTAGAAATATTATAAAAGAGGACTGAAGAATAAACTTGGGGCCTGCTCAGTAGTGACTGAGAGGCCCTCCTGAGCCCATTTTCCTGTCTTCTTCTCTTTTCTTACTCTGCACCCCTCGACTTCACGACCCCGCTGTTTTGTCCGGCTGGCTCTGGCATATTTTTAAACAGATTCAGCAATTTCTTTTGTGATTAGCTAGGTAATTAACAAAATGGAGAAAATGGTTTTCTGGAAAAGAAATTAAATAATTTATGTTAAAGGTCTTGGTTATAGAATAACTCACATCTTCAAAAAAAAAAAAAAACAAAAGAAGAAAAAGAAAAGTAAAACCTAAAATGGAAGGAAACAGCCTGGACACAGAGATTGCTGTCTTGAAGGTGTGAAATTTCACACATGTCAAAGCCTGTGCTTCTCGGAGAGTGTTTTCTTTAATAGCACACAGGAGCGTGTAGTCCTCCGCTGTAACTAGAACAGACTTTCAAAAGGCAGTAGGAGTGCTGAGCTGGGCCTTTTTGCCTCTGCTGGGGACTTCCTGGGTAACAAGGAGCAAGTCCATTAACCTCTTTGAGCTCTTCTGGCCTCTCTCTGACCTGGAAATCTGCTAACATCAAGAGGGCACCTGAGGGCAATGTAGGAATAACTCCCCACAATTAAAGTGGCTTTAAACAGAAGCCCAGGCTGAAGGGACAGGGATGCCACACAGCTGCCTACAACTCAGTGGTGGAGATGCTTAGCAAGGGTTTTCCCAGGGTTCTATCATTTGTGAAATTGCTGAGGTCAACCAGGAAGCTAACAGGCTTTCTGCAACAGATGCAGGTGCCTGAGACCCAGCACTGCTCTTCTGATAGGACAGCTGATTGCCCTGGGCAATGTATCATAGTAAGTTCTTAAACTTTATGTCCTGTGGGCCTGTAATGCTAGTCCTGAAGGTACACATGATCAGTATTTAGGCCGTACCCAGCTTGCAGATGAGCCAGGATCCTAAATCTTGTTTCTAATACAGTTATAAGGAATTTAGAATGCTAAGGAAATTTGTTCAAAATGTAGCCCAGACATGACACTTAGTAGGTTTACAATAAGCATTTGCTGGCCAACCATGATCAACTGGAGGTCAAGGTCCTGTTCTACCTCTTAGAAGCATGTTGAGTCAAACATACTTGGAAGCTGCAAAATGTTTAATAGAGGAAACAATTTTGTCCACTGCTAGCAATTAAAATAAGACCATTATTTTATTTAATGTACATGCACTAAATAATTGAGTGGTCTTAAATATATTTATCATGATGTGTTTCTTGAGAAGGAAGCAGGTGTAACTAGAGGAAGATAAGAGTGTAGACTTTAGCAGAAGGGGAAGGAAACGTAGGCATTTTTAAGGAGGGTAGAAATAAATGACATCTAGTTTTTATTATCTTACTTTTTATATTCTTTATTTTAATCTAATAGCACTTCCTTTTGGTTGACAGCCAAGATGATGGGGTCATTTTACAATAATTATGAGAAAAAAAGGAAGAATGAGGGAGGAAAGAAAAAAAAGCTGCGGCAATCGACCCTGAGATAATACAGAGTCACGTGCACTTGCAGCCAGCATACCACAAGCAGTCCAGCTGGGACCAGCACACAAATCTAAGAATGAAGCCCGGCTCCACTCCTCAGCAGCTCTGTGATCTGTGCTTAGAGACATCCTTGTCTGAACGTCAACTGAGCCACAGCATAAGAGGCCACAGTGAGGGTTAAATAAAACCATGCTGCATTTAAATGCTGGCACTGACGCTAATATAGTCAGTGTTATGGGACATTGGTTCCAATATCGATGCAAATACCAAGATTCAGGGCTCCTCAAATCCCTATATAAAATGTCATAGTATTTCCATATAACCTGTTTTCCCTTGTCTGTGTTAAATCACTTGCAATATTCAATACAATGTATATTCATGTAAAGTCATATTATGTAGTGTAAGGAATAAAGATGACAAAATCTGTACGTTTAGTATAGGAACAATTTAAAAAATTTTCAGTGCACAGTCAGTAGAATATATAGATGAGGAAACTGCAGACGTGGAGGGCCAATTATAAAAGCTAGATAATATTTGTTAGGATTACTAGAAATAAGTTTCCCCTTTTCTCTAAATTCTGGTTCAGGAGAGTAAAATGCATGTGTCTATTTTGCCCATGACTATACCCCCAGCACGTAGGAGACCTGGATTGCGGAAGGGGTTCTACCTATGGGGTGCATCTCTATGTTCTCCTTGTCCCTTCCTTTTTTTTTTTTGAGACAGGGTCTGGCTTTGTAGTTCAGGCTGGCCCCGAACTCACTGTGTAGCCCAGGGAAGCCTCAAACTCAGCAACCCTCCTGCCTCTGCCTCCCGAATGTTGGAATTACACATGTGAGCCACCATGCCTGGTGTTGTGGCATGTGGTACCAGGGATCAAACTCAGGACCCTGAGCTTGCTAGGCAGACCCCAGAACTGCTGAACTAAATCTCCAGCCCCTTTTCCTTGTTTCTTTACTACCTTATTTTATCCAAGTGTTTTATGATAAGTTATAGATATGAGACGTCTTAAATATTTCAACATACATCTTTCAAACATCAGTCTCTTCCTTCGTAACTACAATTAATCATACTCAACAGAATAATTTCTAAACATCATAATATATCGAGTCCATATGTAGATTTCTTTAATTATTCCCCCAAACATCCTATTACAGCTCATTTCCTCCCACCAGGATCAAAATTATATTTGATAATGAGCTCTTTAAAGTCTCTTTTTATCTAGAAAGAGCATCCCCCACTACTTTTGGTTTTCCCTGGCATTGGTTTATTAAAGATACTATATAGATGGGCCGGAGGGTTAGCTCAGTGGTTCCGGCGCCTGCCTCGTAAGCGCATGGTCCTGAGTTCGATCCCCGGTAACCACATAGAATGCTGGGCGTGGAGACCCGCCCACCAACAATCAACACCGAATACCACAATGCTGGACATGGTGGCTCACGCCTATCATCCCAGCACTCGGGGGGCAGGGACAGGAGGATTGCTGAGTTCGCGGCAGCTTGCCTGGGCACCATAGTGAGCTAAGGGCCAGCCTGAACTACAAAGCGAGACCCTGTCTCAAAAAAAAAAGATACTACATAGAACACCCCACACTTTGGATTTGCCTTATTTCTTCATTAAGATAATGCCTAACATTTTCCTCACCCCTTTTGTAGTTCCCATGTGATGGAAACTTGCTCTGAAGTCATGTGACTTGAATTTAAACATTTTTAAAAATCCATAAACCTGAGTAGGTGATATTGTGCCCTTTGTACTGTATCCCACCAGAAGAGATGTTATGTCTGGCAGCCTATCTTAGTGACACTCATGTTGATCACAGGGACACACAGGGAACTAAGTTGAAGTCTTCACCGCAAGGCCCCTCCCTTCATTCAGCCCTCATAGTGTGACGTGATCATAGGTACCTTGTGAATACACAGGTCACTATCAATTTTTCATGGATCAAGTGGATGGTCTGGTTACCCTGAAGCCTATAACTCTTAGTTAAAAAAAAAAAACGGGCTATCCATGCATAATTCTGTCCCCTTATGAACACATTTTCAAATGAGTTATTTGTAAGTAATACTTGGAATGAAAACGAAGTCTCTCTGGCCCTGGTCCCAACGATTAACATGAGCTGGGAAGGGGTGGGGGCAGGGGCATGTGCTGGAGCCCAGAAAGCTCAGTGGGAATCACACCTCTGACTCATCCTTCTAATCCTCAGATGTCTTAAGATCAGGTCGGCTGACCCTAAATCCTAAAGGTTGCTGTTGTGTCTCCATAAATCGTGATGATATAATTTATGGGTTTGAGGCTAATCTTCCCTCCGTGATTGTAGCCAGCGCCACTCATTTTTCTTTTTGGCTGCAATTTTTGTTTTTAAGCATTTCGGTGAGAACTGTTGATTCCAAAACCTCAAATCAGGGCCAACATTTCTCCTCCTTCCCACAGACGACACTGTTTACACGTGGCTGGGCCCTCTGCTTGCACAAAACCTCCACTCGGTCCAGGCAAGTAGCACACACCGAGCAGAGCCATCTCCTCAGTGCCGTCATAAATCCAGCCCGCTCCTTGCCTTATCTGGCTGTCTCTGTCTTGGGATCCTCTTTCCCCTCACTGAGCTCAGCTGCTGCAGCAGCTACTCCCTTCCTGAAATCAGATGCAGACTCTCCTACCCTTGCTGTGACCCCTTGCCGCCAGGCTGCAACCTAAGCTCCCCTCTAATTGCTGCCGGGGCCTTTCTCAGCAGAACTTGACCCTTCTCTGGGTCCCTCTCTTAAAGCAACTGTCTGTATTTTTCATTATGTTGGCCAAGAAGTATTAGTCTGAACTTTTCCCGGATGCAGCTTGTTGGGCTACTTTTTCTTCAAACCTCTGAGGCGGCAGTTTCAAGAATGCGGCTTTTGGCAGGAGGAAAAGTTTAGTGTGAGAGTCTTCAGCAGGGAAGACTGAATTGCCCTGTCCCGCCGCTACTGCACTGAGTACTGGCCCTTTAAGAAGCGGACAGACTGTGGTTCCAACTTCAAAACCCAGCTGGAAGTTCATGCCGCAATGTGAACACACTGGTCCTGCCCAGAAAGCTGCCAGGCCTTGCGCTTGACGTTCTCCTACCAGCCTGCCATCCACAGACCCATCCCACGCAGACACAGTTGTGTCCTCCCTAAACACTGAAGCCTTTGAGCCTCCACCCTGGAAAGGAAGTTGAAAGCCAAGTTCCGGCCACTCTGGGCTTCTGTAGTCTGCCCAGTTCCCTGGCAAGGAGTGGCATCTCCTGCGACAGCCCACCTTGGCCCGACGTGGTGCCCGCAAGAATTCCTCCTGCTCGCTGTGAAGTTGTCATCTTGTGAACCCTGTGTTTAGAAATAAAAGCAAGCACTGCGTAGGAGACTGAGACTGAAGGGGGGGGGCACGGTAAGAAGAACGCGACGGAGAATGAAGGGAGGAGTGGCCCAGCCCTCGGCTTTGGGAGGAAGAAGAAAAAAGCCATCTCTAAAAAGAGCACGGGGAGGCTTTCTCTTGCAGCCTGGGGCTGTTGCCAGGGGACGGATTTCTTATCTCAGCTCCATTTCTTCTAGGTCCTTTTTCTTGTGTGTTCTTTTTTTCTGTCTTTTTCTCTTTTAACTGAGCCTCACTTTGACTGGGGAGGAGCCCCAGGGGACAGAGGCAGAGAACGCCCTGCGGAGGGGATGTCTTAACTAATGGGGGTTCCTGCTGGGGGGCGGGGCCCCGTTAAGGTCAGGCCCAGAGCTCTGTGCTGTATTCTCTGTCACCTCCCAAGCTATTTCTTTGCCCCTTCTCCTTCTGACCTTCCCTCCAGCGTAAGTCCTTCCTTCTGGTGACCAGATGACAAGAGTCTCTGTCAGGCCTGAGGCTCTATCTCCGCTGTCCCTCCCTGCACTTGTTCCTGATCGGGGTCCTCTGTCCAAGCATGGCCTCTCCCGACGACACTGTCCAGATGCATGACCCCTGTGTCTTTATAAATAAAATGCTATCATCCCCCTAGTCTGCTGGAGAGAGAGAAATAAATCAATATGTAAATAAATCCACGGGAACAAAGGGATATGCTGGGCCTTTGCAGAACTGGGATAAAGTATTTTAGAAGATGGATGTTGCTGTATTCCTGGTGAACTCGGACCAAAGGGCCATGATTCCAACCATGAACTATGAAAAGAAAGTGAGCCACGATGGAAATTCTCTCCTGGATTGATTTGACTTAAATGTAATTCCAGTCACCAATCTAATTGCTGGTTCAGTCTCAGCAATTCCCGGCATTTCAAATACTTGTATTAAGGGCTCCTGAGTTGCCTTCAGTCCTAATTGAGAATCCTTTTTTTTTTTTTTTTTTTGAGACAGGGTCTCACTTTGTATTTCAGGCTGGCCCTGAGCTCACTGTGTAGCCCAGGCAAGCCTCAAACTCAGCAATCCTCCTACCTCTGCCTCCCGAGTGCTGGGATTACAGGTGTGAGCCATCACGTCCGGCACTGTGGTACGAGGTATTGATGGCTGGTGGGCGTGAGTCACCACGCCCAGCATTGTATGTGGTTACCAGGGATCAAACTCAGGACCTTATGCTTGTGAGGCAGGCGCCAGAACCACTGAGCTAAATCTCCAGCCCTAATTGAGAATCTTTTTGGATTCAAGGCTGATCATCTGAGAGCCCACAGCTGGGAATTCTGTCTTTAGTTCAAGGAAGACGTCTACAGGCCTGGCTTGATAGGGAGAAGCAGGCAGGTAAATTCCAAGGGTCCCTCCTCGTTTTGAATTAAAAGCACAGGTAGCCACTCACAGGGACTCAGAGCCGTACTGATGTCGAGGTGGAGTCCAGGAGAAGGTGGGAGAATTCCCAATCTTGGGTGCCAGCCTGGAAGGTTACATGCCCTGGAGTCGGACCCCATCTACCGTCTAAACCACTCCAATGGCCACTCTCCTCTACTGACTCCCTGCATTACCATCTGATTAATATTCTTTCCCTGGTCCTCCTTCTTCCTCTCCCCTTCTACTTTCTCCTGTCCTGGAAAATTTCAAATATATACAAAATAAAGAGAATAAATTGAGTATGGTGGTACATGCCTATCATACCAGCTACTCAAGAGGCTGAGGTTGGAAGGATGCAAGTTTGAAGCCAGGCTGGGGAATCTAGCGAAAAACAATTTAAAGGGCCTTGGATGTAAGTTCAGTGGTAACACATTTGCTTAGAATATGTAAGGACCTACCTAGGTTTAATCCCCAGTAAGACCAAACAAAACACTAAAAACAAGGAGACTAGCAGAATGATGCCCGTATACCTTCAGCTCCCATGGTGACCAATTCATCGCTAGTCTTATTTCTATTGTGTGCTCACTACTTAATTCTCATTTTACTGGAATGACTTTGAAGCAAACTTCAGTACCTTCTAATCTATAATGAGTTTAGCGTCTATCTCCAAAAGATAAGGGTTCCCTTTTAGATATAAAAATTCCGTTATTATATCTAACAATAGTAACTCCTCGTGTCTCCAAATATCTGTTCAGTGTTAACATTTCCTCAACGTCTTGACTTATTTTTATGTTGGTTCAAGTTGGGATCTATATGTGGTCCACATAAAGTCACGGGGTTATGTGGTTTTGTCTTTTTTCATGTGGATTGTATCTGTTTATTGAGGAAATTGGGATATGTGAACTGAATTTCACTAATTGCATCCCTGTGGTATTATTTAGCATGTTCTTTTGTCCTCTGCATTTTCTTTAAATTGGTAGTTAGGTGAAAAATTTCATCAAATTGAGGGATTTTGTGGGACATTTTACAAGAATATATTATAGATTGTGTTGTGTTTTTTCTTGAAACTAAATATATTTTAATAGAAAACAAAACACAAAGTAACTCTTTTCAGCAAGCTGATACATTGCATCCTTTTCCCTTACATGAGAACTTGTTTTATCCTCAGGGCACATTTTGACGGGCAGAGTTTCCCTCATGATGTGTTTACTGCAGAGAGAGCCAAAAAGCTAAGCCCTGATTCAGCCACCCTGAAATCTAACACTAATTCTATCTTGTGACTTACTCCAAATTATTCTTTACCATTTTATATATATATATATATATATTTTTTTTTTTTTAAATTTTTTGTGTTACTGGGCATTGAACCCAGGGGCCTCCCACAGGCCAGGCAAAAGAGCTATCACTAAGTTGTACCCCCTCCTTTCATAATCTTTCTTTTCAGGTGAGACAAGTGCAGCCAAGAATGAATCTTTCCCACAATCACTGCAAGAGCCCAGTGTTTTCAGTCAACCCACCCACCGACTCCCACGAACATGCTGTTTGGTGTGCTCAGCATGCACCCGAGACTTCCCTTTCCTGACACACTGTGCCACCAAAATCTCTGAATTCCCCGGAGCTCAAAATTCCACGAATCTCAGCCAGGGCCAGGAGCCAAACCTGAAGATAAAAGCAGACATAGTCCCTTTCCCCATGCTAGGTCTCCTCTGCAATAATCATTGTCATAGTAACAATAAAAAAAAAATGCTTGTTCTGTCATTCAGGAAAAAGGTCACCCCTCTCTTTCCCAGTCTGTCCCCGCTTCCTGCCTGGAGGGTGGCCCAACTGAGTGTGTCTTTGGGTGCTGTGGAGGACACTAGGCACCTGGCCATAGTAAGCACACGGAGGAGGACAAGATGCACACAGAAGGGGCTTGTGCACGGGGTCCCCAGCATCCTCTGAAATGTGCCTGGCAAGGGGCTGCAGACGCCACATTGGCACAAGCAGGTCCTGACTGGACTGTGAGGTCCGCTGCCATCTCCTCCCCAGCCTGAGGCAGACGCAGGCCCTGCTTCAGGGGCCATCTGAATCCACATAGTGCTGGCGCTTGAGGTAGCAGGACACTGCCACCTGGACAGGTTCAGTGCGTACCCGTTTCATGGCTGAACATCACGGGTGGCTCCCACTCCAGCCACCGCTGCTGCCGCTAGCCAGGCCTTCGTGCTGCCCCTCACCCGGCCATGACTACCCGGTGGAGGGTGGTGGCAGCCAGGCCGTGGACACTGACACCACGGCCAGGCACATTCCTGTGTTGTTTTTCCATGAGGAAGTACATTGTACCTGTGTTTCTTTTTTTAACCAGCACTGAGTATTACTATGCAGAGCTACTGTTTCATCTAGTTTATCAGGGGTTGCAAAATAGACATTCTATTTCCATTACTCTATGATCATTTCATAGCTAGACAGCTTCTACAAAGAGAAACTGACTTCCTCAATCGTCTGGTCACCCTTAGGTCACGCACCCCTCATAGGCCCCAGGCCACAGAGTCAAAATATGAAAATGTTTTGTGTTCCCACCCCCTGTCCTCAATACAGATTCCAGAAGGAGAAAAAGTCTTCCTCCCTCAACCATCTGTGTTCATGTTTTCAAAGAAATTTCAAAGTGCATTAGCCAGCCAAAATATCAGTCCTGCTTCAATATCTGCAGGCTTTGTATTTACCAGTGGGGAAATGTGGACTCATCTGAATAATTCAGAAAAATCTCTCTACTCCGTTGTTCTAGAGCTCACTCTGAGTCAGGAGCCAGAGCTCATAGGTGTAGAGGGCTCCGTTGCACATGCTGCTCAAGCCGTGGACCTCTGCCCTCAGAGCTGTCCTGCTGGCCACACGACAGCAAAGATCTGCCCTCACTTTTGAAGGTGCAGTGTTTGGTCTCGATTCTCAAGAGGAGGGAGGCCCTGAAGCCTCCATGGAGAAAAACCTTTGCCAGCTAAGGCCAGGGATGAGGCCACAGTTCAGCTGCTTACTTTGTGTCACCGACCCTATCCATTGGCCAGGATGGCTCTAGTCTTGGTGACCCTCTGCCCATGTGAACTCTCAAGAGCTGATCTGGCTACTCACATTTCTTTGAGGTTGTAGAGACTTGGAGTCTGCAGCTGAGTGGTTTCCCATCAGTCCACGTCAACAGAGGCTCACTGGTTCACACATGATCAGAGAGCCCAGAGACCAATCTTCCCATACAAGCTGTCGGAGCCTACCCAAAGGTCCTCGGAAATGCAAAAACCATCCAAGCAAACAGTGGTAAGAACTCAGGCTCCACTGTTTAGGGCCAGGCCAGCTGGCTCAGCCAACGGGATCTCCAAAGCATGAGTCCTGGTAGGTGACATGGGTTTCAGACACAGGCTCAAAAGCATGCTGACTACTGGCTGCATTTGTATCCAACTCCTGCTGGGGCCAGGGTTGCTTCACCAGGGGCATGAGAAGAAGCAACAGCAGGAGCAGAGCAGCCAGCTACAGAGCTGCCATGTGGGGTGTACAGCTGGGTACCACCTGCCTACGACCGCCGGAGGGAAGTTTGCTGTCTGGGAGCCCAGCTGGGAATGAGGGTCTGTTGTCCCCACCTACAAGAAATATGGTGAGAAGAACTAACTGGCTCTACTTAAGCTATTTACCTGCTACCTCAGATTCCTCTCTGAGCTCAAGTGTTCTGCCTTCTCACCAAAATACAAGAGGATTTTGATTAAAACTTGTCCTCATTCCAAATTTATGAGCCACACTCTGGCTCATCAGGCCCAATAACCATTTGGATCTAGTTTGTCTGAGTCCAGGTTGTCGTATAAACTGAGCACCCATCGCAGGAGAGCAGGGAATAGGGGTAGAGCCTCTCACCTCCGAGATACTTGAGTTTTACCTGTGGAGGATGGGGGTGGGAGGGGTAAGGGCGGGAGGGAGGCAGACAGGAGAGCTTGGTATTGTTGCTCACCTTATGCTCATGATTGTATCTCCTGCTGATAACCAGATGTAGTTGGCATGAATCCCATGGCCTTGCCAACTTCACTTCGGTGTCCTGGTGTCAACAGACCATGCAAATACCATCATAGCCCACCTGGACAGGAACCAAGCAACTGTGCCCGCTCTGAGATGTATTGGAACAGATCTTGCCAAGTCTATGGCTTAGTCTCCAGAGCTTGAACCCAGGTCTTCAGGAGTTCAAAAAGAGGAGTTCAAGGATCCTTGCCATTTCTTGGGGACTGAATGTACAGTGAGGAACTCTGAACTAACCCGACCTCCTAAGGGCCACAGAGGAACGATGTGGCGCTGCCGTTTGCTTCTGCTAATATCAGCTTTCCGATCAGCTCAGGTCATTCCAAAGGTCATAAACATGGCCTGCTGGGAGCAGACCCTCATCCACGTTGGGAACTAGTAGAAACAACAAGGGCAGTGGTCACTAAGGCTATTCACCAATATGCTTGCTTCTCTGCCTCCTGGACACATACGGTAAGATTGCCTTTCCTCGTCCTATTGTGTGTGACGGGGGCATCTGCTAGTTTGGACCCATGAATTGTGGGCAGAAGTAATGTGTATCACTTCTTAGCTTGAGTATTTTGTATTTCTCAACTTGGTACAGTGTTTCTCTGCCTACCATGGCATCTCTTCCTCTCTCTCTTTTTCTGTCTGTCTGTCTCTCTCTCCCTCTGCCATGGCAACTAGTGATTTGGAACTGAATAGTGGATACTTCATTAGCCTGGGTCTCAGACTAAGGAGCACAGAGCAGAGAGCCCTGCCAACCTGCACTGGATGAGAGCATTCTCAGCTAAGCCTCAGGTGTTACAAGCTTTTAAGATAAGACCACAACATAACCTAGCTGTCCTGACCGATAAAACAAATCGGAGGTGTTTGAGGCAAAGCAGCTATTTGCAGTATCCTTAACATAGATTCTTCAGCCTTTTTAAAGTTCCAGGTCTGATGTATACTCCTAATGATCTTTGTTCACTTTAGCAATACATCCATCCATAGTCTTCCAAGTCTGGTTCCCTCTAGGTTCTGGAAAAGTCCACTGGACTCCTAGGCCTTGAATCCCCCATGATGCCCTTCACAGCTCATACATGGTCAGTGATTGGCCTTGGAAGCCCATAGTGCAATAGGTCATGGCTCCTTGAGAATGTCCACATCCTAATCCCCAGGGCCTAGAGCGATGTGAACTTGCATGGCAAAAAGGATTTTACAGATGCAGTTAAGGATTTTGAGATGGGAAATTTTTCCAAATGATCTGGAAAAGCTCAGTGTAGATTGCAAGGGTCCTTATAAGCGAAAGAGAGAAGTCAGGGTGTTGGAATCACAGAAAGATTAGAAGATAGGATGCTATTGGCTTTGAAGATGGAGAGAGGGGAATACGTATCAAGGAAGGCAGGTGGTTTCTCGAAACTGGAAAGGCTAAGGAAACACATTCTCCCCTAGAGTCTCAAGGAGGGACACAGCCCTGCCAACAGCTTGATTTTTGTCCCAGTTCAGTCTTGTGAACTCTACGATTGTAAAATAATAGATGTGTAGTTTTAAGGCATTATCTTTGTAGTTAAATGTATCAGTGGTAGGAAACTGATACACAGGAGAAAGTCGGCTCCTGCTGCTGAGCACTCTCAGGAGACCATCGCCAACCTTGTCAGAGACACAGCACAGACTTACTGGGTGGAGCTCCTGGCGCTCTCAGCCACCGCACTGTGACCAGGGTGCCTGTCAACATCCGAGTTGCCATAGTGATCACTGTAGACAACATTCGCCACGTTCCAAGTTGGCATTTTCTGTTCACCGCCTGTCAATGCCAAGTCACTAGAGCCTTAGATCCCAAGCATTTGTCTTCCAGTGAGCAGGTCACAAGCATCAGTAAATCTTGGGTAAATGCGAAAAGAAAGGAGTGCCATGAAGCCTTACCCTATCATATGTGTTCCTTGATGATTTACTGAAAATCTTCAGGAGGAAATGCATGAAACCGAGTTATGCACAGCCAAAAAAGAAATAATAAATAAAATAAAACAAAGCAGCAGGGGATACAAAAAAAAAACCACAAAAACACTCAATGCTTTGCCCACTCACAGTTTTGTCAGGTGCAAGCACAAGCTGCATGTTTCTCCTTAGTCGGCACATTCTTTGATTCCTCCAGCCTTGCTGGTGGTGGGGTTTCTGGTAGTGCAGAAGATCTATTCTCCCCCGGGCACCTGCTTCCTCCAGCTTATTAAAATTACACTCAGTTTCTACAGAAGTAGCATGATTGTGGGAACAAGGACGTTCAGGGACTAGAATGAAGCAAATGAACCCAGATTTTAGTGACCTGAATAGAGTTTGCTTCATTCATATTGCTTCCATCCTTGTTGTTAAAGAACAATATGAGAAAATTAGGATCTGTGCGAACATCAGATAACATGTCACATGAGACCTAGAGAGGGTAAATTTCCATTTCAACAAAAGTAAGTATATCTTACTTTATCAATAGCCTGTTCCTGAGAAACACAAATTCTGCCCTCCCAGACTGAATGTTATATTTTATTATTTAAATTGACTGTATTGGTACTTTTTTATACATATATTATGATCACACGCAACATTGAGAATTTGTACCTGTACATGATACATCTTGATACTCATTCTTCCCCATTCCCCTGACCTCTCTATAACATTCACATCCTATATGCAAGCTTTGTTTCCTTTTTTTAACTATTAAACTTTTTCTTTCCCTTCTTTACTTTCCCCTACCTGCTCTTTCCCTTTTGCACACTTTCTTCCTATTTCACATTATCTATCATACATTTTGGTATTCATTTACACTTTCATTGTTTCATACTAGAGAAAAAATATGGTATTTAAACATCTGTGTCCTATTTATTCCACTTATGAGTATGTCCTTGAGGTACATCCACTTGAGTATAAATGACTCGAATTTATCACTTTGTGGCTAAGTAATATTCCATTCTATAGAAAACCTGCACCTTCTTTATCCAGTCCCCCACTGATGGTCATTTGGGCTGTTTCCAAGACTTAGCAATCACAAACTGAGCTGCTATAAATAAGGGGGTACATATATCACTGTGTTATGATTCTTTTAACTCTTTCACATACATATCTAGCAGAGAATAGCCAGGTCAAATGGGACCTCCAGTGCTAGTTTTTAAAAGAATCTCCATACCGATTTCCGAAGTGGTTGCACCAGTCTACATTCCCACCAATCGTGGAGAAGGGGTTCCTTTCTCCCCACAGCCCACCAGCATTTGCTGTTGGCTGATTTCATGAGAGTAGCCATTGTTTGTGGAGTGAGATGGAATGTTATTTTAAATAAAAGTAACATATTCTATAATAATCTCAAACTCTTAGATAATTTTTCTAAAGTATTTGAAGCATAGCAAAATGCCTTATTATGTAACTACTATCACACTTGAGTGCAAAATGCTAAATACATCACTCTCTAATAAAAAATTATAAAGTGATAAAGTTCAAGTTAAAATGGCTCTAATACCTAAATGAAAATCTTTGGAAAGAAACACAGAAATGCATATTATTGACTCCAGTTGGGCAAACATTTCTTACAAGTGATGTGAAAAAACCAATTTATTAAAGGAAAAAAGCTAACTTGTAATTCACCAAAATTAAGAACGTCTCTTCTTGACACTGATAAAAGAATTGAAATACAAGTGACAGACTGAGAAAGTACACTGGCAATTTGCAAAGGATCTGATTTAGCAAGTTTAAAAAAATACATATATAATCTTTGAAAATTCAGAGTGATACAATAAACAATCCAGTTTTTAAATTGGCAAATATTTAAGCAAAGGCGTCATCAAATCTCTATGAATGATGTCAGCATATAACAAGATACTTACTCAGCATCATTACTTATTAAGGAAATGATATAAAATAGCTAAGACATAACAAAAGCACTTGATAATACCCAGGGTTGAGGAGGCTGTGAAGCAGCTGGAACTCTCTCTCATTCACTGCTGGAGAGGATGTAAAATGGCCCAATCCCTTTGCAAAAGTTTGTTATCTCATAAAATTAAACATCCAATAACCACACAATCTGTTAGTCTCTCTCCTAGTTACCCAAAAGAAATGAAAATTTATGTTCACACAAAAACTTGTTTGTCAATATTTATACTGGCTTTATTTATAAGAATCAGATTCTGGAAATAATTCAAATGTTTTTCAACTGGGGAATGAATTGTGGCCTACCCATAACGTTATTAGTAATAAAAAGTAATAAATAGGGTTCTGCAGATCGAGATGAGTTATCCCACATGCACTGGGCAAAGGAAAAGGAGCCAGATCCAAACGCCTACCTGCTGTATGATTTCACTTATGGTCATAGGAAAAAAAGAAATCATAGGGGCAGAAAGTAGATCAGAGGTGATAGGGTGAGGGGTCGCCTACGAAGGGGCAAAGGGGAAATTTTGAACTGACAGAATATTCTACATCTTGATTATTATGGTGGTGATATCACCGTCAGAACCGTGTATTCTGTCAGAGTGAATTTACTGAATGCAAATTAGATCTAAGCAAATGACAGTAAGAGAACAAACCAAAGCTAGTCACTTTTGGAAGCAGCAGCATGCAGGGTTCCCATGACCCTTGTGGGGACTCTGCACGCTTGTCAGGACATCTGCATGTGAATATGACATTCTGTTATTTGTATTTAGAAAGGGCTTTACAAGTTTTTGCATGCTGTTTAGTTAAAATGTTGACTTGAGGTTCGGGTACGTAAATAGCATTTTTCCTATGTAAATATCAACTAAAAATATATTGACAAATATATAGGTTCAATAAAGTTTGGATATTAAAAACCCACAGAGATTCCACTGGGAAAACAAGCCAGAGAGATATTCTGTAGGGGATGCCAGTATCAGGATACTGCTGCACTCTATTTTTATATCCTGGCCAACAGCCTATCCCATTGCTGGTAAACTGACATGTATACAGCAAATCCTGTTGACTAAAAAGTCCTTTCTCTCTAGCGTATCTTATTCCAGACACTGATAATTAAACTAGAAAAAACAGAGAGATCAGAAAAAGCCTCAATAATGGAAAGAAAAAGATTACCTGCTATTGATTAATACTAACATTGATTTCTATGTTTAGTACCAAGGAATGTACAGCCTTTTTATTCCACATAATTTTCACACAAATTGATAGTCTAAGATATCCTAAAATGTATTATAAGAATAAACTATATTCTCTGATTGTAATTTGATACTACTATAAAAAGATAATGGGAAAATAACCAAAAACTTCTAACTACTTGGAATAAAACTTACAATCATGGAGTATTTGGCAAATCTTAATATTATGAATACTGACTGCTGAAACTTATAGGATATAGCCAAAGCTGTACTTGGAAGAAAATGTATAGACTTAAACAACTCAATTACAAAATAAGAAAAAATGAAAATGAGCAATGAATTTAGTAGTCACTTGAATATTCTGGCATGCACTAAGCAATTAAATATTTGCTGAGTGAGGAAATGAAAGATAGGGCTGGGGATTTAGCTCAGTGGCAACAAGCCTGCCTTGCAAGCAAAAGGTCCTGACTTCAAGGCCCAGTACTAAAAAAAAAAAAAAAGGAAGGAAGGAAGGAAGAAATTTAAGAGAAACAACAAAATAAACAAGGCAAATAGGATAAAGGAAAAATTTACTTAGTTACTAAACTTAAATACAGAAAAATTAAATCAGATAGCTGGATGGGAAGGGACAACAAAATGAATTATCAGTCAATTCCAAAAGAGAGAAAAGCACATAAAATTTAAGAGTAAAATGGGAAAAGATGCAAAAGACAGTATAAAAACCCAGAGGCGTTATTAAAATACAGGAAAAAGTGGATTTTGGAGCCAGTTACCTCTCATTTCAGATCTAAATTCTTCCTCTTAGTGGTTGTGAAACCTCATAGATTTACTTCATGCTTCTCACCCTCAGTCTCCTTATCTGTAAAATGGCACATTCAAACGTAACTCAAGACTATTGTGGGATTTAAACAGATACATGTCAACAGCTGAGCTGATGTACTGTTGTGATTATAACTAGTTAAAAGACCTTGTAAAAATGTGACCAAGGACCTGTCCCTCTTCAGATCCTGCCCCCTGTTTTCATGGCCACTGGAGCTCTTTCAGAGCCTGGAAAAAGATGGCAGGCTCCTCATTCCCTTTTAGGTGACAAGAATATCCCTGACACCAAGGCCTACAAAGGTAAGAGAACAGCCTAATCCATTTAAAAATATAGATATAGCGGCTGGAGAGTTAGCTCAGTGGTTGCGGTGCCTGTCTAGCAAGTGGAAGGTCCCTTGTTCCTCCCATTAACCACATACAACAATATAGGGCGTGGTGACTCACACCCACCAGCAATGAATACCACACACCACAGTGCCGGGCATGGTGGCTCATGCCTGTCATCCCAGAATTCAGGAGGCAGAGGCAGGACTGCTAAGTTCCAGGTTTGCCTGGGCTACATAGTGAGCTCAGGACCAGCCTGAACAATAAAAGTGAGACCCTGTCTCAAAGAAATAAAGAAAGAAAGAGAGAAAGAAAGACAGACAGACAGACAGAAAGAAAGAAATATAGATATAAACTTTCTAAATAAAGTACTAGATCTCCATCTTCTTAGTCCTTGTGCATCAAACCAATATTTCTTTATGTTTCTGATATATAATGCATTCATTTCCAAGTGCTATTATTAAAAAGTTACCATGAACTTGATGCTTTAAAACACACACAGATGAGCCAGATGTGGTGGCACATGCCTATATTCCCAGCAATCAGAAGACTGAGGCAGGAGGAGCACCACAAGTTCAAGGCCAGTCTGAACTGACTCTGTTTCAGAAAATAAAACCAAAATAACAACAACAAAGGCAAAAACACAGCCACATTCTCCTATAGGTCTGGAGGCCATAACTCTACAGTTAGTTTCACCGGGGCTAAACTGGGTGTTAGCAGGGATATATTTCTTAAATACTAGGAGATCATCTATTTTTTTGCCCTTTTGATTTCTACAGTCACATCCTTTGTCTGTTACAGCTCCCACTTAGCATCTATATTTTTGGCTCATTCTCATTCTTCTATTCCCCCATTCCCTCCCCAAGGCCAGTGCATCCTCTTTTCTTATATATATGCAAACTTTCCCTCCTTCTACTTCCTTCTGATGAACACGTGATTGAATTCATAGCCCACCTGAGTAATCCAGAATATTCTACCCATCTTAAGATCTTTAACCACATTTCCAAAAATCTTTTTGTGCTGTAGAAAGTAACACTAATTATTGCAATATAGATATCTCTTGAGGAAACACTTTTTAGGTGAAACTGGTCCTTGACCTCCAAAGTTTCACCTCCATCCAAAGGCAAAATACACTCACTCCATCCTACCATCAGCTATTAGCATGACCTCAAGTCCCAAATCACATCGTTAAATCGGGTGTGAGGGAGACTGTAGGAATAATTCACCTTTGGGCAAAATCTCTTTTTATCTATGTACTTGTGAAACCAGAAAACAAATTATCTGGTCCCAAAATATAATAGTAGTACAGACATAGTATAACACAGATGTTTCAACCCAGAATTAAAAGAATAAAGGGATCACTTGCTCCCAATAAATTTCAAAATCTAGTAGAGTAAATTATACTTGTTTTCAAGGCCTGGGAGTAACCCTTTGCAACTCTTGCCTTGGCCTATTGCTCTGGGCTCTTCTTCTGCTCCTCTGGGTACCAGGATTTCGGGCTGAGATTCTACCCTTCTCTGCTATTCATCCTTTTTCTTTTTTCCTTTGGCAGCACCAGGGATCGAACTCATAATCTTGTGCTTGCAAGCCAGACAGTGGCACTGCTGAGCTAAATCCCTGGGCCTCTCATGCTTTTTCTTGAAGAGCCACCCTTCAAGACATGGCAGCTGAGCAGTTTTATCAACCTCTTTCCTGCGCGTAGAATTTGGGGAGCCTGATGGCATTCCTTTATTTCATCTTCTTTTTCTCCCTCTCAGTCTGTTAGAAGTCTTTCTGCTAAACTAATATTCTCAAAAGCCTTATGGGTCTCTCATCTATTTCAGAGATTGGTACCTTTAGATAAGATCTTCCACTGATGCTCCTGGATAGCCCCATATCTATTTCTGGCTTCTGTTAAGACGAATAAGTGGATCCATGTGTCTTACCCTTCATCTTTTCTGCTCTAGCAAAAAATTGTTGATTTTCCACACTGTTGACCTTTCCAAAGCCCAACATCCTAACAGCAAATCTCTTCCTATTACAATTTATTTTTTTATTTTACAGGCTGAGAACTTCTCAAATCATCTAGTACCAGTTCTTTTTGCTTAAGACTTCTTTTTTTTTTTTTTTTTGAGATAGGGTCTGGCTTTGTAGTTCAGGCTGGCCCTGAGCTCACTATGTAGCCCAGGCAAGTCTCAAACTCAGCAATCCTCCTTCCTCTGCCTCCTGAGTGCTGGGATTACAGGCATAAGCCACCACGCCCGGCACTGTAGTATGTGGTATTGATTGCTGGTGGGCGTGAGTCACCATGCCCAGCATTGTATGTGGTTACTAGGGATTGAACTCAGGACCTTGTGCTTGCAAGGCAGGTGCCAGAACCACTGAGCTAAATCTCTGGCCCCTATTTTCTCCACTTTTTAAAATCATGTTCCTCCTTAGCCCCTTTACCTAAAATTTCTCCCCAAGCCTCAGGTGCTCCCCAGTGGGACTTTGTTGAGTAATTGGATTATGGGTGTGTGATCCTAGATCATGGGTACGTGATAACTGGATTAGTCTAATGATTAGATTAGTGTGGTTCTGGATGTGGCTGAATGGATTTACTGGAGGCAGATCTACTTTGGGTAGGAGTGACTCCAACCAATACAGTCTTGTAGCCTGGGAAGAATAAAAAGGGAAAGGGAGGCTTGCTGCTGTTGCTTTTTTCTCCTTACCCTGTCATGGACTGTTTCTTTTTTGTCATCTCCCTCTGCCTTACTACCTTGCCTCAGAACCAGCTGAATGTGGACTGAAACCTGACTAAAAACTGAACTAAAATAAACCTCTCCTCCTTTAACTTGTGTGTCAGGTATTTTGTCCCAGAAATGAGAATGTAACTAAGATACCCTCCCTAACAACATCTTTAACAGTCATATTTCTACACACATTCTACTTAAGAAAATGTCTTTATTATAAAACAACATAATCTTTCTCTACTATACTCTTCACTTCTTTCTGGGCAAACTGTTACATCATATTTCCACTAATAGTCCATTCAAATCAATTTAGGCTTTTTGTGTCATGTGCCTCAAAATTCTATCAGTCTTTCTCATTATCCAATTCCAAAGCCACTTCTACATTATTAGGTGTTTGTTACATCAACACTTCAATTCCAGGTACTAAATTCTGTATCAGGCTCCAATGAACCAGAGAAAATAACTTGCAAAATATATCTATTTAAGAGAATTGTTGGCAAGAACTGGCTGATGTACTTGGGGGAACTAGCCAGGCAAATCTGAAATTAGCAAAAGCAAGGAAAACTTTTGGGGCACAAGAAGCTTTAGTCCACAAGTATAATTTCTACTCTTAGGGAAAACTGAAATTTTCCACTTAAAACCTTTGCACTAACTGAATCAGGGCCACTCAGACTGTCAAGGAGAATCTCTTGTTAAACATAACTGTAATACATGCTGACCATGGGTACCCAACATCTTCAAGTATTTGACTGAATAATGAAGACCATGATCTATCACAGTTGATACATAAAACTGACCATCATGCATAATAAATAGATGGTTAATGCAAAATATAAATAAAACAGAAAATAATGAACAAAAACTAACAGAATTGCCACCCAAAGATATTACTACTATCCCCTCTTTGAATATCTTTGTAGGCTTTATCCTATGTCAGCACAAATACACAGACTCACACTCACAAGTGTATTTTGAAGTGTGATCATAATCTACAATGTTATAATCTTTACAAAAATAACTATATGTAGCTATAGCTATTTATATATACATAAATACATATAGGCACACATGGCTATTTATATAAATATGTACATATGTATAATTTAGAGTAATACATTTTCAACTTTCAAGCTTGTTTTATGAAGTCAGCATTATCCCAATATAAAAATCAGACAAGGACACTGCTGAAAAAAGAATATTACAGACAGTTTTAAGATCATAGATATAAAAGTCTCTCTCTGTCCCAAACCAAATTAAACAACACATTAAATAATTCACTTACCATGAATAAGGGGATTTATCCTTGGAATGCAAAGATGGTTCAGCATATGAAAACCAGCAAATACATTATACATTATACAATATATCAATGTAATGAGTAAGAATCATGTACTATCTCACTAAATGAAAGGCATTTGACAAAACTAAACTAATATTGTAATAAAAAATCCACAAACTTCAGATAAATGTACTTCAACACAATAAAAGTAACATATAAAAATCCCACAGGTAACATTATACTCAACAGTAAAAAGCTAAACTTTTCCTGCACCTGAGGCAAAGACAAGGATGTTCATGGTCACCACTACTAGTCACTACAGGGCCAAAAGTCTTAGAGCAATTGGGTGGAAAAACCCCCTTAAAACATCCGAATAGGAAAAGGAGAAGTAAACTAGTCTCTGATTGCAGATGACATGATCTTACACATGAAAAACATGAAAAACTCCACAAATACTGTTGTATCTAGTAAACAATTCTAGTCAAGGTACAAGATACAAAATCAACCTACAAAAATCAGAAGTACTTCTATATCTCTGAAACAGACTTTTTTTTTTTTTTTTTTTTTTTTTTTGCGGTACCGGAGATCAAACTCAGTCCCTTGTGCATCCAACGTTGGCGCAGTACCACTTGAGCTAAATCCCCAGCCCAGCACTTCTATATCTCAGTGGGGAACCATCTGGAATAGAAATCAAGAAAGGAATCTCTTTTCTGACAGCAGGAAAAGAAAAGTAAATAATTTGAGAGGTGGAGGCTCTAGGTCATTAGGGAAATTACACTTGGAAGGGGTTAATGTTGGACTTACAGGGTGAGCTTGTCTCCCTGAGAGTAGGTTCTTAAAAATAATGCAAGGGTGGCCTCTCCCCTGTCTCTGGTTTTGCACATCACACGATCTCTTTCGCAAGGCTTCTTTCTACCAATACAGTGCCCTCCATTAGGAGGCCTTGAAATAAATGATGCTGGGCTGGGGATTTAGCTCAAGTGGTACTGTGCCTACTTTGGAAGCACAAGGGTCCAAGTTTGGTCCCCGGTATCACACACACACACAAAAAAGATGCTGCTGCTTGGATTTGGATTTCTACATATCTGGAACCCTAATAAATCTGTTATACAGTGCATGACCTCAGACGTTTTATCATAGCCACAGACAACAAACTGATACAGGCACAAATTTTCAGTTTTAAGATAAATCAGTTGAAGGGCCGGAGATTTAGCTCAGTGGTTCCGGCACCTGCCTCGCAAGCGCAAGGTCCTGAGTTCCATCCTGGTAACCACATACAATGCTGGGTGTGGTGACTCACGCCCACCAGCAATCAACACCACACACCACAGTGCTGGGTGTGGTGGCTCACACCTGTCATCCCAGCACTCGGGAGGCAGAGGCAGGAGGATGGCTGAGTTGGAGGCTTGCCTGGGCTACACAGTGAGCTCAGGGCCAGCCTGAACTACAAAATGAGACCCTGTCTCAAAACAAAGAAAAACAAAAACAAAAACAAAACAAAAACAAAACCAAAAAAGATAAATCAGTTGAAAATAATAACTATGTGAAGTGATGGATAGTTAATTAGCTGGTATGTGGTAGTCATTTCACTATATATACATACACACACATACATTATACAAAGTGAAATACTCCATTTTTATTCACTTTAATTGTCAGATATGCATCAGTAAAGCTGGAGAAAGGACATTGGTGACAGCATGGATGAAACTTATTTTAAGTGAAATAAGCCAGCCACAGAAGGATAAATGTGTGAGGTACAACTGAGATGCACAGAGTTGGGAATGGCAGAGAAATGGAGAGACATCAGTTAAAGGGTACTAAGTATTAGGACAAGGAGATTCTATGAGCCTGTTGTGCTACATAGTAGCTACAGTTACTAATAATACATATGCTTAGAAGTTGCTAAGCAGTAGACATTAAAAGTTCTCACCATAAAAATAAGTATGTGGTGTGATATGAATTATCTTCATGTCATTATTTAGTGACATATATGTACATCAAAATATCATGTTGTACTTTGCAAATATATATAATTTTATTTGTCAGTTATACCTTAATAAAGATGGAGGGAAAGAAAGAGACCTACCATGTTGCCCTCTTGATCTCTGAATCCTAGCCTTCCAAGTGTGAGAAAATAAACGTCTGTGTTTTAAGCTGCTATTCTGCGGCGCTTGGCTACAAGCAGCCTCGGCAGATGAACACAGTTGAGTGTAACCCTCAATCTAAATGGCATCTCATAGGCTGTGCCTTGGCACTATTGCTCAGAATCTGTTCATTTCATTGAAAAATGTATTCGGAAACTTCTTCACCTACATATGGAATGGAACGATTCTTAAGGAAGCACAGTGCCTGTCTGCATGTCATAGAACATAGGAGAGGATTAATTACTGAAGGTTCAGGGCCTGAGGATATAGCTCAGTGGTACAGGGCCTGCCTGGCAAGCGCCAAGCCATGAGTTTGATTCCTGGTACAAAAAAAAAAAAGAGCAAATGATTTGAAGATCCAGCTCACCATTATTTGTGTCTCCTGAGAGGACTTTGGGGCCAATAGTTCTGTGGTTGGCCTTACATCACCCTTCCACTCACCTGGCTCAGACAGTTCCTAGCATATGTTTTGCAGCTACACTGGCCCAATGATAGCATTCTTAACATGGAGTAGCTCCTGGGAGAGGTCAATCAGCAAGCACTAGATCACTCAAAACCCTTCGAGCTAAGATCATCTCCATGAGACAGCAGCTAGATCATTCTAGAGGACCCAACATTTATCAAGAAGAGAACAGCTTCACATGGTGGCACGTGTGTAATCTCAGCACTCACAAAGCTAAGGCAGGAGGATCACTGCAAATCTGAGACCAGCTGAGCCACTGAGGTAGTTTGAGACCAGCCTGAACTATGTCTCAAAACACAGTGTGTGTGTGTGTGTGTGTGTGTGTGTGGTGGTTTAAAGATATTTTTCAAGGGAGAGGAGATAAAATAAGACCAAGATAAATATAAAAAGGAATACATGTTCAATATGCAGCACCCAGAAAGACATATAGGGAAAGTAAATATATTGCAAGTCTCATCAGCCAGCGACACATTGCCATTAATATGTTGATGTATTTTAAGACTTTTCAGAGACACAGCAATAGGAACATATCTATATAAATATACACCATTATAATGGATTTTCTATAACATAAGTCTATATTTTTGTGATAGGGTCTCACTATGTAGTTCAGGCTGGCCTTGAATTCACTGTATAGCCCAGGCTGCCCTCAGATTTGCAGTAATTCTCCTATTGCAGCCTCTCAAGGGCTGGGATTACAGGTCTGTATCACCATGCCTGGCTCTTAGCTATACTTCACTTAATTTGTTTAGAGGCACCATAATTTATTTAACGCAACCTTTTCTGGTGATCCTGGCATTAGTCAGAACTTTCTATTGCAAGTGATGAATATTCAAACTAGTTTGTGAAAAACAAAGAGTATTGACTTAAGGGGAGGTCGTGGCATGATAGAAACAAGGAATCAAATCATATCAGACGTCTGCTTCTTTAGCCTCAGTAGGCTCTCCCTTGTATGCTCTGTGGAATGGCTACCAGCTGCTTTAGATTTGCTTTTTATAGTTCAAAAAACTGGTGGCTAAGATTACTGCTAGTTTACCCAGTACCCTAACACAACCCCAATTTTATGGGAATCTGTGTGCCCAGGGAAAAACTATGCTTGAGACTCTCTTAACAGCAGGATTCAGTTCTGATCAAAAATAAAAGTCGTGGGCTGGAGATTTAGCTCAGTGGTTCTGGTACCTGCCTTGCGAGCGCAAGGTCCCTAGTTCGATCCCAAGTAACCACATATAACAATATTGGGCGTGGTGGCCACACCCACTGGCAATCAGTACCACATACCACAAATGCCAGGGTTAGTGGCTCAAACCTGTAATCCCTGCTCTAGGGAGGCAGAGGCAGGAGGATTGTTGAGTTCAAGGCTTGCTTGGGCTACATAGTGAGCTCAGAGCCAACTTGAACTACAAGGCATGACCCTGTCAAAAAATAAATAAAATAAAATAAAAGTCATAAATTAGAGCGATGAGGAAAGCTTTTGAAAGGATGTTCACTCTATTTATATGCATCCTCCTCCCCTGTCCATTGTCCTAGCCAATACATGGATGTCACTGATGAGCTGCTGCAATCATTTTGTGACTGAGGTGACTGGTGAGGGAAAGTACATGCTAAGGAAGTTAAACCAGAAAGGTACTCATGGATCATTGATGTTAAAACTATTGCACAACTCTGCAATGCTTCTGGCTTTTACACAGGAGAAAAAGCCCAGGTTTTCTTTATGACACTGTTAGTTAAATTTCTCGTGTAGCTGCTTCAATCTCTGATATACAATCCCAGTACAAAGATTAGAGCTGTCTAAACAACTATCATTGAAAAATATCACGAAATAACCTGACTGGTCTGGCTTAACTTATGCCTATCCCTCCCTGAGGTCACAGAAATGGTCCATTAATTAGGACACATACTGTCCAGAGAAATTGAAAGCTCAATTTAAAACACCAGACCTGCACTGTGGCTGGTAGAATGTAAAATGGCATTGTTGCTATGGAAAACGGAATGACAGTTTCTTAAAAATTAAAAATAGAATTAGCATATGGTCTAGCAGTTTCTCCAAAAGAATTTGAAAGCAGGAACTGAGATACTTGTAGAACAATGCTAAGGACAGCAATTTTCACAGTGGATAAAAAGTAGACAGGATCTAGGTGTCCATTGAAGGACATAAAAACATTATATGTCATATATATGTACATATGTCTATAATATATATATTAGAATATTACTCAGCCTTCAAAAGGAAGAAAGTTCTGATAGATGTCACAATATGGATAAACCTTGAAGACTATTTTAAAGGAAAGAAACCAGTCACAAAATGATAAATATGGCAGGAATCCATTTATGTGAAATCCCCAAAGTAGCAAAGTTGGAGATAGGAAGTGGAATAGTGATTACTGAGTGCAAGGCAACTGAGAAATAGGGAGTTACTTTTGAAGAGATACAGAATTTTTTTGGGGACAGTGACTTCTATCACTACTCTCACAAATTACTACAACCTTAGTGGCTTAAATACCAAAAATACATTAAGTTAGATCTTTCACCCTCCTGTGGAGGACTGCCTTCTGCAGGAGGATCTAAAGTAGAATTTTTCCTCTTAAAGGTTCCTGTATTTCTGTCCTTTCATCTTCGAAATTGGCAACACAAACTTTCTGTGATCTTGCTTCCGGTTCCACCTCACTTCCTGTTCTGCTGTCTTCTTCCACATTTAGGGACCCTGTGACTACCTTGGGGCCCACCCACACAATCCAGGATAATCCATCTGAACATCACCCTGAGGTGTACACCTTCTCCTCTGCTACGTAGCTTAGCATATTCACAGGTTCTATGGACACGGGGAGTAGGGGGAGCCACTCTTCTGCCTAGCACAGACAGAATTTCTATAAAAACCCAGATAGCTAACATCATACTTAATGGGTGGAGAGACACAAGGATGCCCACCCTGTGCACACTGCTGGAGGCTCTAGCCAGAGCAATGAGCCAAGAAAAAGAAACAAAAGGTAACCAGCTTGGAAAGGAAGAAATACAACTATCTTTGCAGATGACATAAGCTCATAGATGAAAACTAAGCTTCTCTTAAAAACCAAGTAGAACTCATAAAAAAGTTCAGTAAAGTTACAGGAAATTGGGTTATTATTGAAAAATCAATTATATGTCTATATACCAGTAATTTAAAAGTCTGAAAATAAAATTAAGAAAGCAACTTAATTTATGGCATCAGAACAATAAAATATTTAGGGATGAATTTAATAAAATATAAATTTATAATCTGAAGAATACAAAACACTTTCAGAGGAAATTAAGGCAGACAAATGTTTAGGATCACAGCAAGATTCTAAAATCGTAAGTATTGTTAAGATGGCGATACACCTCAAATTGACCTATGAGTTCAATGCAGTCTCAATCAAAATCCCAGCCAGTTCGTTCTCCCAAAAATTGACAAGCTGACCTAGAATATATATGGAGATGCAATGATTTGTTTTTGAGACAGTGTCTCACTTTGTAGCTCAGGCTTGCCTTGGACTCAGTGTGCAGCCCAGGCAAGCCTCGATCTCAGCAATCCTCCTGTCTCTGCCTTTCAAGTGCTGGAATTACAGGTGTGAGCCACCACGCCCAGCAGAGTCCTATGTGGAACTGATTGCTGGCGGGCATGAGTTACCATGCCCAGTTGTATGCCCAGTATAGTTGTATGTGGTACCGGGAATCAAACTCCGGATCTTTTGCTTGCTAGGCAGACGCAGGAACCATTGAGCTAAATCTCTGGCCCCAAAATGATTTTTGACAAGACTGAAATTAGAGGGCTTATGTTTCTCAACTTGCAAACTAAACCCGCAGTTATCAGAACAGTGTATACTGATATAAGGTGGATATATAGGTTAATGGAACAGTACAGAGAGTCAAGACATAGTTATTTTAGGCTCAGTGGTTTTTCAAGACAGCCAAATAGAGAAAGGAATAATCCTTGCAACAAATGTTTCTGGTATAACTACATATCCACAAATATATAGCAAAAGTAAGTTGTTATGGTTTGGATCTAGACACCCCAAAGTCCCATGCAGTCACAGATGGCTTTTGCACGGGTGGGTGAATCTAGAGTGTGTGATGCTGGGATTAAGGGCATGTGGTTGCTAAGCCAGTTGACTGACTGATTTGACACTGCCCTAATCCCAGTGGTCTGGATAAGATAAGGGCCCGAAAGAGGCTGTTGGTGTTTCCTTGTTACTTTTGCTACCATGTGAGCACCATGAACTAATTCTCCTGAGATGTCCTTCTGCCACGTGTCATGCTGTCTTGGAACCAAAGGGTTATGGGCTGAAACCTCTACAAATCGTGGACAAAATAAACCCTTTGTAGGAACCAGCGTACGGGCTCAGATCTGACCAAGGGATGATGATGATGATGATGATGAAGAAACAAGTTAAAATTGAAGAAGCAGGGGGCTCATGTCATCCTTTGACCTGACTGGTGCACCTTGGTTTTACACAATCAGACACGGGCTCAAGCAATTAGAGGGCCACAGGATTCCTCTGTCTCCCGCCCCATGGTACTTCGCCAGGTAAACAATTTCACCTCAGGTGTTTCTACTTTTCCCTGCAAGTGTCAGCACACGACCTCTTCTCAGTGCTCACTGAGGAAGCCAATTAGGCCTCCTTCTTCTTCTCTGATCTGCACAACCCTTCCCCCTTTAACTTTGAGTGTCAAGTATTTTGTCTCAGCAATAACAAAAAGTAACTACAGTGGACACTGACATAGGAACAATTTGAGTTAATTAGGGTAACATGAAATTCATCTGCCTCTTGTTATCTATTGCGTGTCCCCAGTAAACATCCAGAACTCAGCTGCATTGACTCACAACCAACTTGAGTTATAAACAACCCTTGGGAACCGATCAAGTTAGTAAGCCAACGGTCCATTTTAACACAGTTTCCAGCCCCCTACCATGTACATAACTATTAAGTCAGACAAAATACAGACCTAAATGTAACCGCTAAGACTATACAACTCCTAGAGCCAAATATAGGAGAAGCCGTTTCCTACCTTGAGCCATTGGAGTTGCACATCGGGATACCAACTGGAGCTAGGCAGGAGGGTATGCACAGCTCACCATCTGTGCTGAGACACTGGGTGGGTTGGGTGATCTTGCTGGTCACTTTCTTGTCACTACATGGCCACCAACCACCCTAAGAAGTAGAAGTACATGGTTCTGTCTCCTCCCAGGGTTCCAGGCTGGAATCTGAGGCGAGGTGGAAGAGGGGAGGGTTCTCCAAACTTCACTTTATCTCTTCCTCCCATCAAACCAACCAGCTGCACCTGGATTTCTCCAAACTTTCATTTCCTCAAAATCTTTCTTACCCCTATGGAACAAGAATCTGGCCCTGCACAGGACCCAGTATAGGCTTCTATTCCCTCCACCATGAAAAAATATTGACCTGAGGGCTGGAGATTTAGCTCAGTGGTTCTGGCACCTACCTAGCAAGCACAAGGTCCCTGATTCAGTCCCTAGGAACCACATACAATACCGCGTGTGGTGAGTCACGCCCACCAGCAATCAGTACCACATACCACAGTGCCTGGTGTGGTGGCTCACACCTGTAATCCCAGCACTCGGGAGGCAGAGACAGGAGGATTGCTGAGTTCGAGGCTTGCCTGGGCTACATAGTGAGCTCAAGGCCAGCCTGAACTACAAAGTGAGACTCTGTCTGAAAAGACAAAGAACAAAAAACAATTAGAGTATGGATAAAGTAATATAAATAGATTTCTCAAAAAACTTGCAAATGGGGCCAGAGGGTTAGCTCAGTGGTTCCGGCGCCTGCCTCGCAAGCGCAAGGTCCTGAGTTTGATCCCTGGTAACCACATATAATGCTGGGCGTGGAGACACGCCCACCAACAGTCAACACTGCATGCCACAATGCCGGACGTGGTGGCTCACGCCTGTAATCCCAGCACTTGGGAGGCAGAGACAGGAGGATTGCTGAGTTCGCGGCAGCTTGCCTGGGCACCATAGTGAGCTCAGGGCCAGCCTGAACTGCATAAGCGAGACTCTGTCTCAAAACAAAACAAAACAAAACAAAACAAAACAAAACAAAACTTGCAAATGGCATAACAGCACAATGTTGATAGAAACTTCAAAAAGCAGTGCTGGGGATGTAGCTTAATGGCAGAGCACTTGCCCAGCATGTGTGAGGCCCCGATCTATCTATCTATCTATCTATCTATCTATCTATCTATCTATCTATCTATCTATCTACCTACCTATCTGTGCCCAAGGAAAATGAAAACATGTCTACCTCAAAACTTGTATACATATATTCACAGCAGCATAATTCATAATAGGCAGAAAGTGAAAACGGTATCCAGCAAAGAAAAGATGAACGAAATATGGTCTACCCATACAATGGAGTATTATTCAGCCATAAAAGGGAAGTATTGACACATGACACAGCATGGAGGGACTTTGAAATTGTATACTAGCTGGTGGAAGTGATATATACCTATGATCCCAAAACTCTGGGAGGCTGAAGTAGGAAGATTCAAAGTTCAAGTCTCACTGAGCAATTTAGCAAAATCCTATCTCATATTAAAAATTTTTCAAGAAAAGTCTAGTTTTGTAGTTCAGTGAAAAGGCCCTGAATTCAATGCCCAGTACAGCAGAGAAAAAGGAAGGAAGGAGGAAAATGAAAGAAAAGGCCAAAGTTGTGATTCTATTTATATTAAAGACTAAGAATAGCAAGTGTTTAGAAATAGAAAATAGATTAATAGTTGCAATTGCCAAAGTCAGGGATGGAGAACAGGTAGAGACTTCTAGAGAGTGCGAGGCCTCTTTCTAAGGGATGAAAATGTTCTAAAAGGCGAGGGTGGTTTTTTAACACTGGATACGCTGAAAACCATGGAAGTGTCCTCTTCAAATGGGTGAACCGTATTACATATGAGTTAAATTTTAATAAAGCTGTTTTAAAAACTAAACCTAGCCACTACATTGGGATCTCTTTTGACCTAAAGACAATCTTCTCTTGGTAATTTCACATACACTTTCATTTATCTACAGCTGGAATGGCTGTTCTACATAGTATATTTCAAAGATCTATCCTACACTCAAGACCACAGTACACACAACTGGGAAGTCACCACAAGTGGTGGTGGCAGATGGGCCAGCAAGTTACCTCCCACCCCCATGCTCCACTCAGAGGAGGTGCAAGATCAGGGCCCTTTCTAAGCCTCCTGTTTCTTGTCACTCTGAAGCATTTCCCTCTGTCTCTTAGCCCAGGACTTGAGAGAATCCTCCATGGTTGTCTTTTAGTGGAATGGTTCCCAAACCTGGCAGCCCATCGAAATCACCTACAAAGCTTGTTAAAGACATGGACGCCAGCCTTCACCTGCTGATTCTGATTCTACAACGGGGGGGGGGGGGAGATCCAGGGACTCTTGTTAATAAAATTGCTTGGATGATTGGTGACTTTAATTCAGCATTTGGAAACCACCTTTAATTCACTAATTCCTCGTTCTGTAATATCCAGTCTACTATTTATTGCACTATGGAGCATTTTATTTTAACAACGATTTTCATCTCGAAGAACTCGTTCCTAGTCTCAAATTGCTCCTTTTTCATAACAGGTTTTTTTCTTTTCTGTTTTATCTTTGCAATATCCTCTCATATCTCACTGAGAATACTAATTAGAGGGTTGTGAAAGTTGAGGGCTCTGTTCTTTTTCCTCTATCATGTTTTGCACATGGCCAGAATATTCACATCCTAAGAAACTCTTCTCCTTTGACCTGTGCTGTCAGGCCTGTGAATGCTCTGTGCGGCAGGGGACTTGACCCGGAGAGGCAACAAACAGGAGGAAGACTCAGGTGACAGTGACGATGTTTCTTCTACAGGGATGGAAATTTCCAGCATCTTCTAAAGCAACAGTTCTCTGCTTTGGTTTCATATTAGAATCAACTGGGAGCCAGGTGTGGTGATTCCTACCTAATCTCAAATACAAGGGAGACTGAGGCAGGAGGCTCAGAAGTGAGCCCACTCTGGGCAGCTTAATGAGGCTCTGTTTCAAAAAAAGAGTATGGAGGTGCTAGGAGTGTGCAAGCCAGAGCAAAGGACTTGGGTCTAATCCAAGGATGGGAGAGGGAGAGGGAGAGGAAGGGGAAAAGGGAGAGGAAGAAAAGGGAGAGAGAGAAAGAGAAAGAGAGAGAGAATATGAATATAGGAATCACCTGGGGGAGCTTTTAAACCTCCCAATGCCTGACCTACCCACAGACCAGGAAAGGAGAGCTCTCTAGAGCTGGCCCTCAGGAATCAGTGAAGTCTAAAAGCTTCCCTGGTGATCCCAGTATGTAGTCAATCTTGCCTCTCACAGTTAAATCTGGATCAACACATCTCGAAAATTCATGGGATGGGAATGACCCAGGAATCTTAGTAAAAAGCAGAGCCTGTCTTGGGCCGGAGATGTAGCTCAGTGGTTCCGGTGCCTGCCTCGCAAGCGCAAGGTCCCGAGTTCGATCCCGGGTAACCACATACAATGCTGGGCATGGTGACTCACACCCACCAGCAATCAATACCACATACCACAGTGCCAGGCGTGTGGTGGCTCACACCTGTATTCCCAGCACTCGGGAGGCAGAGACAGGAGGATTGCTGAGTTTGAGGTTTGCCTGAGCTACATAGTGAGTACAGGGCCAGCCTGAACTACAAAGCGAGACCCTGTCTCAAAAAAAAAAAAGCAAAAAAAAAAGCAGATCCTGTCTCTTAAGTGTGCTTTGGAACTGAGGCTTCTGTGTATCTAGCAGGCTGACCTGAAGCCCCTGGCCTAGGGTTCCCACTTTGAATATTAAGGGTCTCACACAATGAGTCTCCAGGTGAGGTGTTCACAGGCCAGCAGTAGCCTTTGGAACTTACTGGAAATTCAGGTTCTCCAGACTGACCGCAGGGATCCTCCATCAGAAAGCCAGGGTCCTGGGGCTCGGCACCAGTGCTTCTACAGTCCCCCCTTGGGGGACCTGGAAAGTTACCCACTTGAAGACCTATAGCAACTTCTCTATGTGTGGCCTCTGAATATTTCATCAGAATCACAACACTGCAGTGCGGGGACCCTACCCTGGCCTGCCCCAGCCTATGCTCAGAAAGACAGCCAAAGATCATGCTTGTTGAACACATTTGCCAGGTGGTTCTAACACCCAGGCAAGTCTAAGAACTACTGTCTCTCAGCCTTACCTTTGCAAGTCCTCTGAGGCTGTTTCAGTGTCCCAACGCTGCAACAGTTTTGGTAATTTCAATGCCCCAGGCTAGTTCTACCTGGTTAATTACCTGCACAGAAGCTTAACATGATTAATTCAGGTGGATACCATCTTGGAAGTCCCATAGAACCCTATAATTATGTGTGAAATACACGTTTAATTTAAACGTAGGGGTAAAGATTACCCCATGATGCTCAGGGGCCTAAGGGTATGCAGAGCAGCTTTTGAGCAGGATAAGGAAGGTTCTCACTCCTAAACCTACTCCGTGGCCACCTGGTGCCCAGAGAAAGCTCACAAATGGGGCTTTGCTGTTCCCAAGCCTGACTTGATAACATCCAATTAGTGTTAATCCTACTGGTCTGCTATGCGCAGAGAAAAGGGTAGCAGAGTCTCTGTAGATAACACCTAGTAGAGATCTAGGTGTAATTACTTGCATAATTTGACCACAAAATGTGCAAACAAAATGTAATTTTTTTTTTTTGAGACAGGGTCTCACTTTGTAGTTCAGGCTGGCCCTGAGCTCACTATGTAGCCCAGGCTTGAACTCAGCAATCCTCCTGTCTCTGCCTCCCGAGTGTTGGGATTACAGACGTGAGCCACCATGCCCGGCTGTAATTTCTTTTTCAAAATATATATTGGGGATCTGAATTTACAAGGATCTGATTGGTCTCTTGCATACCCATTTACAGAAACTGTATCTCTATACGTTTGCATATATAAATAATACATTTTAATGTTCTGTGCTCTGCTGTGTTGAACACACGGAGAGATTTTGGTTCCGAAAAAAACCTTTTTTTCTCCTCAATACTAGCCAAGTATTTCATATGATTTGGCTTTTGGTTTCGGGTTTCCTTTGGAAAGTTGATCTTTCTTTCTTTCATTCTTTTGGTCTAAGACATTACTGGAAAAAAAAAAATCAACTCTGAAGTGCTAAAGAAACAGCCAAGGTACCTCCATCACTGCCTACCCCACGTCTGGTCAGAGAAAAGAAAATCAAAATAACACAAAACAGCTCAACAGGCCGTTCCCTGGGGAACCGAAAATAGTTCTTGAGGGGGCACATTTCCCACCCAGGGCTTCCTCTCCAGTCCTCATTCCTGGGCTGGAGCTGGAAAGGGGCCAGGGTACGGCACCTCCTAGCTTTTGATTGCTGTTTACCCCCCTGAAACATGATTGTCTATAATTATGTATAATCTCTCCCTTGCTTACTCTTTTTCACCGAAGCCTGAATGCGATGTAATTGTGTCTCTCTCTGCTCTGCCTGGGTGCAGCGAAGAAACATTTCCTGTTTTTGTTTTTGGTTTGTTTTTCTAAAATTTTTTCAAGATAAAGAAGTGTGAGGTTGCTATGTGTCCCTTCATGCCAGGATGCTGGCAATCCCTGAACTGATTCACTCAGTCATGGCAGTTAGTGCCAAGCTCTGTGCTAAGCACCTCGGAGGAATTAGAAGTGAAATGCAAAATGCTCCTTAGTGTTTCCCACAATAAGTGCCTCTTATTATATAAAATGTGCGATGACGGAGGAAGAGCATGGAACTGGGAACATAACAGAGGAAATAAGGCGACTCCTACATTCCTAACAACATATCAATTGGCAATAGTCCCCTTCTCTCAGTCGTGTGTCACTTTCATTCCTGGCCCTGAATTAATCATTAATAGTTGAGTTTATTAGAGGCATGGACTGGGAGTCAACCATCCAGCTTCTTGCACTATGGCGTATCTCTACCTCTATTTCACAGAAGGCAAAATTGAGTTCTCTATCTGCAGAGCAGACCCCTAAAACCCCAAGAACTCCCTAAAGACCTATGTGTGAGGATCTACGAATCAGCCCTGTCGGCTCTGTGCACAGTCACACAGGAGCCCACACCCACGAGGACCTAGTGCTTGCTGTCGTATCCCCCTGTCATCTTGGTGACATTCTTTTGAGCAAGGGAGCCCACATCTTCATTGTTCACCAAATCCTTCAAAGGACAGAGCTGTTCCTGGCTTTCTGGCTGGACTTCAAGCAACGGAAATGCATGTAGTATCTGACAGCATGGAAGCTGAGGGCACGAGTGGAATCTGTGTGTGTGTGTTTGTGTGTGTGTGTGTGTGTGCGTGTCTGTGTGCTAATGACTCTCACGGCATTCCTCCAGCTTGTGTTTAGGTTTCTTTAACATGCTATTAATCTTGTCAAGTTTCAGCCTCTCTCTTCTGGAAGAGAAGCATTCCCAGAAACATCCTGACAGTGGACTGCTCCCTTTTCTCTGGGCATCTTATTCCCCAAGGGTGCTATGAGGGGTTATGTCTCCTTTGCAGGGAAGCTGCTAATCCCCAAGGATTGAGTTTCGGGCATAGAGTATAAATGACACTTCCAAAGGGGACAGAGTTGCTAAGTTACATCCTAAAGCGGGGGGGTAGGGGGGTGGGGTTGGACCCTATTTGCCAAATCACCAGAGAAGTATATAAGGGGAACTGGTGTCCATTTTCCAAACCTTAATTTTTATATTCCCAAAGTAGAGAGGGGAAGGTTATTTCCTGGGCTGTGTAAAGATCTGACCACATGTCTAAAACGGGTTCTGGGAGAAAAAGAGGCCTCTAGGGCCCTCTACACAGCCCAGTGTGACTGAGAATAGTAGGCTTTCCTTTGACACACCCCTTTGAGTTGTCTTACAATGTTTGCTTTGTATTTGGCGAGGCAAATATTGGCAAAGGAAGTAGTTTCAAAAAAACCCAAAATCTCAAAAGCCAGAGCCTTAAAAAGTCTGGGAGAAAAACAGATCCAAATGTTATAGCACTTGATTTTGGATGGTAAATGATCTTGAGGATTTTCCCTTGTCTTGTTAACTTCTGGTTTTTCAAAATTTCTACTTTTCAATGCCATAAAAATAAGTTTAATATGTATCTAAAATGGAAGGCTTCAAATTTTAAAATCTAGAGATACAAGCATCCTTTTAAGCATGCTTGGGTTGTCTGGTTCAGCTGAGGGCTCTTCTGTTTGTGTCTGGCACTGAGCCTTGAAGAAGGGGAAATCACTGGACTTCTGATTGTCACTTCCACATTTGCAGACTTGGGAGAGATTTGTGAGTGCATTCCCTACCTGAACTCCCAGTCACGCCTGGGCCATTCCCAGAGAGGAGAGGTTGAGGGTCAAAAAAGCTGGCTGTGACACTGGACCCCAGAGCAGCACAGATGTCCTTTCCAAGTCCTTGATCTGACACAGGCAACATAGACAGGAGGACAAATGTTATAAATTACCTGGCACGTTTAAGTAACAATGTTTGCGAGAAAGCCTTTCAACCTCTTTTTTTTTTTTTTTTTTCCCCTCCAAGAAGTGCTCATGGCTCTTTCAAGTACCAATTATAAATTTCCAAACCCCAGACATTTGGGTGCCAGGCTGAAACAGGGCCTGTTCATGCTAAGACTTGCAGTAAATTGCAACAGTATGGAAAGTGGGTGGTTTGTTTCCCAGAGTTCAAGCAGAGACTGCAACTGCCAGGGGCATCTCTTCCAGAAGCTTCTGAGAGGCTCCAAGATGGGAAATAGCCTTCACAGGCTCCATGAAGGGGTTGGCCAGAGGGGTGACCAGCAGAAGTCAGGCCTATGAGCTCTTGGCTCATCAATAAAAAATGTAACTGCTTAATACAGCTTCCAGCGATGAGAGGAATATAAATGAACACTGTGTTCTTCCAAAGGCCTCTAATCTAAGACCCTGGGGGATGATGCATATGTATGTGTTAAATTTATCTATAAAGAGTCAGGACTTGTAGATGTCCCTTTATTGCTTACATGTCAAAATGTGTGCAGCGCTGGAAATTAACTTCAAAGATATGGCCTTGTTTCATACAAAAGGTCAGTGGGCTATCACAGAGAGAATGGGTGAGAAAAAAAATTGGTGTGAACCCTCAGGACAGTAACAATATGAACCTCAGTAAACAGCAGCAGGATTTGGTGTGATTTACACATTTGTATATTTGCATGTTTATGCCTTGATCTGATTGATGTACAGTACCACAAAACTGGTTATTTAGGTGATGAAGTGTATCTGAGATTTTATTGATGGTGTAGGAAAGGTGGCAAGGGATACTAAGTCACAATAAAAAGAAGGATGTGCAAAAAAAAAAAAGGGAAGGATGTGCTATCTCTCTGGGTGGTTGGAAGGAGAAGAACATGGAGGGAAATGGTGGTCAGGCTCTTATTCAAGTCTAAACCCAACGCATGGTGTTGAAGAAAGTAGGTGAGGAACACAAATATATAAATAACTAAGATCTTTGAGTTGTTTTATTTTTGCTAGCCAATATAGTCTCACAGTTAAAAAAATAAATAATATAACAAATTGTAAGATGAAAGATTTCTCTCTTATCCTCTCTAGCCATCTGAAATAAGGCTGCTGGCTTAGCTGACCATTGTGACTCTGGCCATAACCTGTTCCTTCAACAGTTGGTGTCAGGACCTCAATCCAGAAAAAATGTGACAAAGTCAGAAAGGTATCAAAGCCTCTCAAATCAAAGGGAAATTTCAGCCATCCTCATTATGTACTATAGGGTTTTCTAAAGCAGTAAGCAAGAGACAAGTTGGTTGTAGGGAATATGGGGGTGCCTGGGCTCTACTTGGGGTGCCAGGCAAGAAAGGGCAACACACACACACACACACACATATTATATATATAAAAATATATAAATAATAATAATAAAATTAAATAACTAAATAACTATACATATTTATTATTTAATTTTATAATTATTTTTGAGACAGGGTCTCGCTTTGTAGTTCAGGCTAGCCCTGAACTCACTATGTAGCCCAGGCCAGCCTTGAACTCAGCAATCATCCTGCCTCTTTCTCCCGAATGTTGGGATTACAGGCATTGTGGTTGTGGTACTTATTGCTGGTGGGTGTGAGCCACCACGCCCAGTATTGTTGTATGTGGTTACTACGGATTGAACCAGGGACCTTGTGTTTGGACCTTGTGCTTGCTAGGCAGGCCTGGAACCACTGAGCTAAATCTCCAGTGCAAGGGCAATGTGTGTGTGTGTGTGTGTGTGTGTGTGTGTGTGTGTGTTTATTTATTTTTTGAGACAGGGTCTCGCTTTGTAGTTCAGGCTGGTCCTGAGCTCACTATGTAGCCTAGGCAAGCCTCGAATTCAGCAATCCTCCTGTTTCTTCCTCCCAAGTGCTGGGATTATAGGCGTGAGCCACCATGCTTGGTTGCAATTTATATTTTGACATAAATTGATATCACTGGGCCTGGGAGCTAACTCATCCCAGAGCAAGTTCCTCCAGAGACAAAAGCTCTAAAACAAACACAAACTCTAAGAGAGTGCGGGTATCCTTTTAAGAGTATCCCTAAAGCTATAATATGAACTATGAGTGAGGCCCAGGCCAGGGCAGGGAGGGCTCAGCCAGTGCAGGGAGGGCTCAGTGATTGGCAAGAGAACATGAGACTCAGCGAGATCTGTAAGTCCAAAGGGACATGTCTTCGAAATCTTAAGTAAAATCTTCCTCTGTTAGTAGAAGCTGTAGCTGGGGACAGCAAGAGAAATAAGGGCTATTTGGACAGAGAGGACAGCTTCTAAAGAGCCTGTTGCAAGTTGCAGTAGAAAAGGTGGCCTTATAGCAGCAGGAAGGTCAGATTTCATTGCTTACTGCCATCCTGTATTTGACTTAGTTATATTTGAGCCTCAGTTTCCTTGTCTCTAAACTATGTATAATAAACCTACCTCACAGGGATGTTGTGGTGACTTAACAAAATATTGGCAAAGAGTAGGAACTGAAAAACTGTTAGTTATCTTTTCCTTCCAATTTATTTATTGAATGCTCATTTGAATCATTCAATCTTTTTTATTTTATTTTTTTTTTTTTTTGAGACAGGGTCTCGCTTTGTAGTTCAGGCTGGCCCTGAGCTCACTGTGTAGCCCAGGCAAGCCTCAAACTCAGCAATCCTCCTGTCTCTGCCTCCCGAATGGTGGGATTATAGGTGTAAACCACCACGCCCAGCTGAATCATTCAATCTTTTTGTTTAGTTGTTTTTCCCAATTCTGGGCTCCTCCATTATCTTTCAAAGTAATAGAGGCTAGAGGAGTATTTTGATCTCCCTTGTCCTGAGTACTTCTCCAGTTTTGAGACTCACTTTCTGCTCCCTGGCAGATGCATTAGACATGTAGGGGGTTCCCTGATGTCCCAGAGCTGACAGGAGAGCTTTGTGATGGCCTTGACCTGATTCTCCTTTCTAGAACATTCTTGAGAACTATTTCTCTTGGGGGAAAATCAATTATAACTTTTCATTGAATTACTGTCACTTTTTTGGCCTAAGACTACTCACTAATAAAGCTCTTCAAAAATCTTTAAGAAATTGTCATGCTCAGCTTCTGCTGTCCACACTTTTGGACCAAATACAGCTGACTTTGTTCTAATTTACCCAGCCAATGACTTTGGGATCTGTTCCCTATTTTTGAAGACAGACCCAAACTAGGTCAGGCTCTTATTCAAGGCTAAACCCAGCACATGGTGTTGAAGAAAGTAGGTGAGGAACACAAATATATAAATAACTGAGATCTGTGAGTTGTTTTATTTTTGTTAGCCAATATAATCTCATGGTTAAAAAAATAAATAATATAACAAATTATAAGATGAAAGATTTCTCTCTCATCCTCATTTATCATTCTTTTCCCCCAAGTGACAGCTTTCCTAGTCTACATTTCCCTCCAGTATTTTTATGTCAACACAAATACATAGTTCTATTTTCTCACTTTCTTACCCTAAAGGTAACAAATCATCTACCCTGTTCTATACCTTGCTTTTCTCACTTGGAAATACATGATGAATCTTTTTAAAAATAAATATATAAAGAGGTCGCTGTATATTCTTTCTTTCATTCTACATATGCAGAATACTCTATGGTGAATATCTACCCTAGTTCAATCATATCTCAACTAATGGACATGGGTTGTTTCTGACCTTTTTCATCACAAACGATGCTATGATAACTTAAACCTCTGTAATTTTGTACATATGCAAGTAAATCTGTGGGTTGAATTCTGGTAAGGAGTCTTATTGAGTTAGAAGATCAATGCATATGTGTTTTAAGAGATTTTATCAAATCGTCCTTCACAGATCTGTAGCTTTACAAACCATCATCAACAGTGCATGAGGGGGAATGTCTGTTTTCTCACATCTTTATCAACAGAGTAGGTTGTCAGATATTTGGATTTTTGCCTATCAGATATGCAGAAACTGGTACCTCAACATCATTTCAAAAACCATCTCATCAACATCTCTTATTATAAGTTATAGTGAGATCTTCTCATATATTTAAGAATCCTTTGCAGTTTTTCCTCTGTGAATGATCCAGGTCCTTTGCCAATTTTCTGTTGAGTCCTAACATATCATTTTTATTCCTTTTAATAAGCAGAGAGGAGTCTGTTTTTGAGAAATTCTTGTTATTTGACTTTTAGAATTGTTATAGAATGAAAGTATCTTAGTTTTCATTTATTATTTTTGGATTTTGAAACATTAGGAAAGCCTTTTCTACTTCAATGTTATATAAAGGAGTTTGTTCACATTTTCATCTAAAATTTGTAAAGAATTTCTTTTTTTGGGGGGGGGGGCGGACAGGGTCTCCCTTTGCATCTCAGGCTGGCCCTGAACTCTGTAGCCCAGGCTAGCCTCAAACTCACAGCAATTCTCCTGCTTCTGCCTCCTGAGTGCTGGGATTATAGGCGTGAGCCACCATGCACAGCATTGTGACATATGGTATTGGGGATCAAATTTGGGACCTTGCACTTTCAAGGCAGTTGCCAGAACCACTGAGCTAAACCCCCAGCCCCATGTAAAGATTTTATACTTATATTAAGGAATCTATCTGATCCATATGGAGTTTGTCTGAGTGTATAGTGTGAGGTAGGGATCCAACTTAATTTTTCTCCAGATCACTACACAGTTGTTCTGATACCATTTATAAATTTATCTTTACTTGCAGTGATTTAAGGTCTATCCTTTATAATATTTATGCTACTCATATGTATTGAGTCTGTTCTGGGCTATCTACTCTGTTTTATATAATCCTGGAGATATATAGAAGAGTGATTAAGAGCATGAGGTTTAGAATCAAACTGTAGATTAAGATCAAATACATCACATGCTATGTATATAACCTGAGACATTTAACTTGCTTTCTTGATCTGCAAAATGGAACTAAATGGACTTTACTAAGCCTAGCACATGAATGTATCCAATCAAGGGCAACATGAGAACTATAATGTTGGGTGGTTCTAGCTACTGGGGGGGGGTGCCCATACTGGCCACCTTTGCTAGCACCTCTGTGAGAATGCTGGTTTCCTACACGAGCCCTCTTACTTTGTGCTCCCAGACTTCCAAAGTGTACCCATACCTGCAAAGCTCCTAACTGAGTAGGGGATGTCCAGTAGTCTCTTGGTATTCACAACCCTGGAGGAAATTATTCTCCTTCCCAATCTCTCTCCATAGTCTCAGACTGGAATCCTTGAGGGAGGGACTATGGAACAAATGCATACACTGATACTGAGCTCTCCACTCACAAGCTCTAGCTTCTGTTTCACAGTAAATCTTCATAAAAGTCAGCTTCTCACTGTGACCCCATCCTTCAGTTTACCAGACATTTCTGGATAATAGATCTTACTATCATCTCATGCCCAGGAACACCTTACCCCCCCCCATGAATGCACAAAAAACACATATAATCAGAGACCTGTGGCTCGACAAATGTGAAGAAATGAATACTAAGGGGTTAAGGAAAGAAGTCATTTGTGACCCCAAAAGGCACTGAGACATCAGAATGCATTTTGGGTTAGGAACCTAGTCTCAGTAAATGTCCACTCATTCAACCACTTGCCTGTGCTCAAGATTTTGCATACGCTTAGCATAACTAAATTTTGGGGTGGAAAGCCAAAGTAAGCAATATCTCCATTTTTGTTTTTGTTTTTTTTTTTAACCCCAAAGATTTTAAAGTTTAACCTATGTACAAAAACTACAGGGGCAAAAATCAAGCCAAGGAGAAACTTGCCCAGTATACCCTCAACAATACTGGGCCACATTCCCTTCAGGAGTGGCCAAAAGGTTGAAGCACTCAAGAGGCAGAGGCAGGAGCATTGCTAAGTTAGTTTGGGGCTTGCTGGGCTACAGGGCCAGTCTGAACTACAAAGCAAGACCCTATCTCAAAAAAAAAAAAAAAAAAAGATTGGAGACCCATATATAAGCAAGGTACATTCAGTTTTTAGTTACTAATAATGGTAGTGTATACTCTAAACATCCTAAAATACTACCACAGGAGTCTGTAAAACAAAAAAAAATCCCACAGAATCAACTCCGTATGAAAGTGCATAGTTAAGGTCTCCTGTAAATGGCTGATCAATTTGGGCCAAGTCATTGCAAACAGAGCTGTTTAACTGACCAAGCACATAAAATGCAGGTAAACATTTACTTTGTTTCTTAATCCGTCAGACTCGCTCATGAATCCCCGGTTTTAGCCATGCAGCAACTTCAAGGACACAACAGAGTCACTGAAAATTCAGAGTCCAAATGGTCCACATTAAAAGCCTTTGAGGGCAGGAGAAGAATTAAGCGATTTTCCTCTGGTCAGGAATCTCATGGTGTGTGGACTCTATTGTGCAATTTGGGTAGAAAGAACCACCCTAATGGCAGCTTCTAGTGCCAGCTGAGTTCTTGCTATGGGGCAAACACCATGCAAACGTGTTTGCCTTGAGTACTCTTCTAACACCTCCCTATCTGAAGCAAGTACCACTATTGCCTCCATTTCATAAATGCAGAAATCACAACCTCACCAGTTTGGGTGACTTTCCAGAGCTACTAAGTGGCAGAGCTTGAACTTGGGTTTCTCAGAATCCACAGTCTAGCTCTACATTACCTAGCTAATCACAGTTGGCCTTCAATTACAAATACTAATTGGATCAAGCTGTCCCCAGGGCTTAGAGGCCCTGGTCACAAGGCAATAACAGGGGCAGGTGGTTCAATTCTATTCTGTTCTAGTTTACACAAGTGAGCTCACTGCTGAACATTCTCTTTGCCTAAAAATATCAGGCAGTCCACACCCTGGAGCCCCGCAGCTGCTCCTGGCAGATGCCTTGCAACTAGAAGAGCGATCTTCATAAGGGCTTTTTGATCATAGTATGAGTGATGGTAGTGAGAGGGGAGATGAGAAGGGAAAGCAAAACAGGCCAAGAAAGAAGACATTACAGATTTGGAAAGAAAAAAAAATGAGGGGAAAGAATAAATATAATCTGGAAAGAAAAAAAAGAAGATGTTACGTAGCAATGGTCTGTAAGTTATGGATCCCTAAAAATGACCTCTGCTCCTCTAACTCAAGTGGCCTCTCAGGATCTCACCTAGAGGTGTCTGCCTAAGCCAACTAGGCCAACCAGCCTAACCTTTTGCTTATTTTTATGGACCCTACCTGATGTGAATGTGAGTGCCAAGGAGTAGCTAAAGGTGGGTAAATAACTTACACGATCATTCAATCCATTCAACAAACATCTATTAAAATATCTATTATATCTACTATATACCAAGTACCATTCTAGATTCTGAAGATAAAGGAACAAATAAACAATCATGCTCCCCAAACATCCCTGGGAGGGGCTCAGAGAAAATACATTCTAGGAGAGAACGGTGGGCTAAAGGAATCAGACAAGCTATAGAAATAATAATAAAAAAGTGCACACATAGGTCCGATGGTGAGGACTATGTAGGAAAGAGTGGGTTAGAGAATGGAAAGGGCGGGCTGGGAGGAAAGCAGAGAGAATGAATTACTGTCTCAATGAGAGACTGCCCGAGGCCTCCCTTGATGTGAAACTTCCTGTGAAGAAACTGGAAGGAACAGAGGAAGGAGCCATGCTTCATTCCGACAAGAGTGGCCCAGCGGAAAGGAACAAAGGGAAGCCAAAGGTAGGGACAAGACAAGCTGCTTCCTTGAGCACCGTGGACATCAGCATGTCAGAAACAAAGTGAGACAGAGGAAAGTGCAAAGGGGGTAAAATGAGTGGAAGGGGTGAGGGCCAGGAGAGAGAGCCTGGCTGGCCACATAAGGACTGTGGCTTTTGTTCTGGGTAAACAGAAAGCTGTCAACAGATTTTGCACAGAGCAGTGACATAATCTAAAGACACCGTTGTTGCTATTCTAAGGAAGACAAAAGGGGCCCACTGTACAGATGTCACAGGACCCAGATGAAAGATGTTGATGCCTTGACCCAGGGAAGAAAGGAAGTGATGTAGGAGTGATAATACTTGGAGGCAGAGGTTGCAGAGTTTGATGACAAGAATGCATGTGAGGTGTGGGGGGATGAAAGGAGTCTAAAAGACCAAGTTCTTGGTTTGAGCAATTGGAAGATGGAATTGCCATTTACTGAGATGGCTCTGAAGAGTAGATCTGAGGAATTTGAGAAATTTAAGTTTGAAATGTCTGATAGGTATCTAATGAAGATGTTCAGTCAGTAGCTTGGCACTCAGTAGAGACGTCTGCTTGTAAGAGTCACCTGTATCTTCTAATCCTAGTTTAGAAAAGAGGTGTTGGGATTCTGAGTGGTAACAGATATTAGATGTATTGTGTTGACAAAATAAGAAGAATCAACTGGGTGTGGTGGCTCACGCCTGTAATCCCAGAACTCAGGAAGCAGAGAAAGGAGGATTGTTGAGTTTGAGGCTTGCTTGGGCTACATAGTAAGCTCAGGGCCAGCCTGAACTACGAAGCGAGACCCTGTCTCAAAAAAAAAAAAAAAAAAAAAGAAGAATCAGAAGCAATGGATGCAGAAAAAAAGATACACAAGACATCTTCAGCCTTATAGAAATTCTATCATACAGCATTCCATGAAAGTATTATTTCCAGGAGCTTTGATTCCGTGTCCTGAATATACGGAGCTGTGCTGATGTAGAGAATTGTGTTCGATAGTAAAAATCCAAATCAACAAACCAGCAACTCATTTCAAAATTAATTGATATGAAAATGCAATGTGAAAAAATTTTAAATTATTTTTATGTCATTGCTAGTCTATAATTGATTCTCTTATTGAGTGTTTTATGTTAAGTGCTTTATGACATGGAGTTTTAAGGATATTGCATAAAAATAAAATGGACTAGACTCTGCCTCATCCTCATAACCCAAACCCAACTCCATTTGTCATGGCCTTCAATTAACTTCAGCTATTACAATTTTTTTTCTGTCTTTTGCAGCTCTTCATTGATTTTTTTCCTTCCGTCTCCTCTCAGTGACCTTTATTACACAGTCCTTTCTCATGCTAGCCCCTTCTACTCCATTTCATCTTTTCAGTTTCTCCCTGACCAGATACCTTATCTTGCTAGTCCTGTTTCAGATGAGACTGAACTATATAGATTCCCCAGACAGTCTGCATCGAACCAAGGAACTAAGTGATATTTCCAAGGAAGCGACTGATAGTTCCACAGTAAGATACCTGAGTTTGTAAAAATACTCTCCCATTCTAGTACTGAAAATTGGCTCTTAATTAATTTAGCAAATAATTACTGGGCACATCCTATATTCAAGGCACCACTCTAGGTAGTAGAAAAACACTTGTCTCCCCACAAGGTCAATAATATACTTTTTATGCTATTGCCATCTGTAAGATAGTAAAAAAAATTATTCATACTCTATCTCAGATGAGAAAACAGAATTGTTTCACATTAGGTTTGCCACAGTAGATCCCACCTGCAGGGAAGGCAGGAAGAAACTCCTAAATTTTCCTTCAATTGTATTAGCTGGTGTGGTGCAATCATTTAAACAGTGTCCTTAAGGAAACATTCAATCCTTTTATGTGAAATTGGTCCTCCTTTTGGATACCCTGCCAGCCTCTTTGCTATCTACAAGATGGCTCCTGGGTGTATGTAGAAGGGGAGCTCTTGGCTGCAGGGAGGAAGTCTTTGGCTCATACCTGTGCTTCCCTGTGGCTCTCTGTGGCGATGGTGTCTTTTGCCTGACTCGTCCCCACTCGCTCTGTGGGCCACCACTGCCACTGTGCGAGGGCTGGACTCAGTCTCACCAGCCACAGCAGCGCGCTCTGGCTGAGGGGCCCTTCTGAGGCCTTGTCTTCTCCCTATGGCCTGCATACGTAACTCTTTGCCTCTCACTCCCACACGCACCACTGCAGGGCAAGTTCACAACTTAGCTCTCTGTCCCCAGAGTGCCCACCCGCCCGGGGCACGTGGGAACTTCTAAGTCCCACCCGTGCCGCAAAATCGGGACAGCTCAGGCTCTGCCCCTGCAACTCACGCTGCGTCAGTCACCGCGCTATACTCTGCTGCGATCCCGCAGGAAAGAGCAGCGCAGCCTTTCCGAGGAGCTCCCTCCGGAGTCGCTGACAAGAAGCGAAACAAATCCGGGCTTCCCCCAGCGTTCCTTGTAACCGCTAGAACATTCCTTCTTCGGCTCAGCTGGGGCCTTGGTGAAGCATTCTGGGCACACTCTCTATTCTCCTGAATTAGGATTCTCCAGTGAGAGAGAGAATTGATAGAAATACACACACGGACAGTGAGAGAATTCCCATTTCCTCCCTCCCCCCTACAGTCCCCATTGGGCACCCACACTGAGGGTGGATCCACCTGCCCATCTGCGGTCTCCCCTAGAACTTCTCACAGACATCCAGAAACTGTGCTGCCTCAGCGGCCTAGACATTCTCAGTCCAATCTAGTTGACACCTAAAATATCACCATCACACCCTCCCTTCTTCCTTTTAGATTCCTCCTCCAGAAGGAGGATTGTGCCTTTTACCTCCCTTGTCTGTTTGCCCCCTTTTACTCTAAGTGGCCTGAGAAAAAAGGTGGGTGCCAAGCAGCTCTTCCTCTGGCCTTTCTCCTCCTTCCCCCAGCTGTTGGGTGAACCTTACTAGCAAATGGAAAGAGCCCAGAGGGAGGAGCTTAACAAGAAGTTAACTGGATAAAATTGAAACATTTAGTTAGAGAACTGTGTAGAGCTGAGGCTTTCTGTTTGTGAAATGTGTGTATTAAAAATAAAGTTTCAGGAGTTTAAAAAAAAAACCAATTAGTGGACCTCAACCGAGAGGTATTTTGAAAATACTGCTCCAAATGCTGGGCTTCATGGCTCAAGCTTGTGATCCCAGCATTCAAGAGGCAGAGGCAGGAGGACTGTTGAGTTCGAGTCTTGCCTGGGCTTCATAGTGAGGTCAGGGCCAGCCTGAACTACAAAGCCAGACCCTGTCTCAAAAAAAAGAAAGAAAAAGAAAAAGAAAACACACACACACACACACACACACACACTGCTCAACACTGAAAAAGAACCTTTGATCTTTTTTTTTAATAGAGGTAAAAAGGTAGGGTTGCAAAAAGATAACTCTCATTGGGGCATTTTCTTCCCATTTCTCAACATCTCTTATACATGTTGGTATGTTATTTCCACTCTCAGATTTTCATAGTAAAAAAACCATGGCTCATACATTTCTATTGTAGCATGGCCTGATTGGACACAAAAGTATCACATGCATTTGAATATAATCGTGTTTCAGTTACAAATCCCGTACTCAAATGAGGAACAGGTTACAAATCCCGTACTCAAATGAGGAACAGGAACAGAGATTTCAGAGTTGGAAGCAACATCAGGAGTCTTCTAATTACTTGTTCCAAATCGGAATCTTGAGTTGTGTCTCCCAAACTTTGATTTAACACATAAGTGAAGCACTAAAGAAATGCACAGACTCAGCGGGTGGCTCTGTCACAGCTAAATCACTTCTAGCAGGAACTCTTGCCTTACCATCAGTCAAACCACACCCCCACCCCGGAATCCCAGGCTTTATTCCGGGTCCAGCCCCCTGGAGCTACACAGGCAATTTATAGCATCATTTCTCCACAGTGCCACTTTTAAATATTCTATTTTTAAAATATTTCGCATCTGTCTTAACCTTTTCTCTTCCAATCTATGGTGTGTGCGTGTGCATGTGCGTGTGTGTGTGTGTGTGTGTGTGTGTGTTCTTTGTTTTTAATTTCTGCCACCTGGCTACTCCTCCCCAGGCACGTTTCATTCTCTGAGTTTATTGTCTTTCAAAATGTGATGCTGGGATATGACAGGATGCCTTGGTTGGGGTTCCCTTGCTCTGAGTCTAGCAGAATCTGAATAACAGATTTCTCATGTCAGAGTCTATTAACAGAGATTAATAAATGTTTACTCCCTACTCTCTACCCCCAAGACTGCCGGGTTTGCTGAAAATCTCAGCTCGAGCCTGAGCTGCACCTGCCCAGGAAATACTGGCCCTGGATGCAGCCGTGCTGCCTGTACCTGCTCCCATGCGTCCAGACCTCCCTGTACAGCTACTGCAATTGCACTGCAGGACTTGCCCAGGCTTGTACAGTTATTAGAGGCAGAGTCATAAAGCAAGTGCTAGAATCACAAAGATCAGAGTTACTACATGAAGCTTAAAAAAAGATTAAAAGACGAAGGGAAAAGATATTTTATTTCCTCCTTGTTTCCCCTCTGTTTTCTTTGTATTTACTGGCTCCCCTATCCTCATCTCATCTTTTAAATACCTTTCACATTTGCAGGCACTATTTGGGACTCTCTTTAAAAAAAAAAAAATCACTGATGACCCGCTAGGAGAAACATGTCTCTGCTCTATTATACTTTTTCATAATGAAACCCAGTTATAGTTAGTATGAATCATTTTTAAATGGATGGGTTTGTCCCTTCCTGCAGCTGGTATCCTATTCACACAGTCACCCTTAGTACACATATCTGTAAATTCTTAATTCAACCCCAATGAAATATTAACCTATGACTGTTGCATTAATACATGGAAGTATCTTAGATTACTTAAGTGGAATACCTTGAGTGAATGCAAAGATGGTGATATAATATTCCCGCAAGAACTGCAAATTTTGCATTTCCTGACTTGGGCAGGTTTTAAATTACATCATTTACTTTGAAAAATAAAATAGATATGGCTTCATGGCAGCAGCTCCTCCTGCCTTCCCATTAAAATACTGTGAAGATAGCACAAAATGCTAGACTGCATATTCCATCCTTGGAAGGGTCAGGACAGACAGCCCTAGAGAAGAATTGAAGTACTTAGATTCCACCTTTGGTATCTATACATAATGCAGTGCAGACGAACAATCTAAAAAAATAGGTTGTCATTTCCTATCTGTGGAGAAGTTTTGTCTCACTGAGGTGAGCTCAGCCTGCTATTACCCCATCAGGTTAGCTGGTCACATAATCTGGAGACTAATTCCCAGAATGCATCAGAACAGGAAGTGACTGGAACAGGTGAGGAACTACCACATCTTGGGTAAAGAGTCACCTCAACTTTGTGAGCAGAGGTGGGAGTTGGCACTGTGTTGGACATGTGTACCTTCATCTCTGACACTGAAGAAAGACTACCAACTGTACCTGACTCCTGTTTAGAAAATTTACAGGTTGGGGTGGATTCTAGGCTAATTGGAATGAATCCCTAGCTTCTTCAGAAATGTACACCAACAAATGTCTGCTAGGGTCTCCTTTATTAGCCTGAGTTTCAAGTTTTTAGTAAAAAGGACCAAGCCAATTCCACATACCTTCTCTGTTGGTAGACCCTGGGTTTGAAGCTATTTGTTTCATTCATCAATAAACAAAAAAGATAAAATGAGGTTTATGAAAAGGTTTATGTTATTACCACTGGAAAAAAAAAAGCTGAAGGATTATTTTTCCAGACCTACAAACCTACTAGAATAATTAGATATAGAATTTCTGAATTCTAAATTACCATAGAGAATTCAAACAAAAAGTTTTTTATATTACTTTAATATATCACAGAATATAGAATAAAATACAGGAAACAAGAAATAGCAGGAGAACACAAAAGGCAGAAAACAAAATAGATTATAAAAACAATCCCTTTCATAAAAGATATAAATAAGTGTATTTCATTTCTGTAAAGAAAACAATTTTATTTAAGGAGTGTGGGAAAACATTGCCTAATGAAGAGAGAGCTATGGTAACTTGCTGTTGTGAGAAACTTATGCTAGGTGATATAAAAATACTTTATAAATAAAAAACATCATGGTTCTGACATAAAGAGATTAATGGAATAGAATTCAAATTAATGGAAATCAGATGGCTCTAAATTAATAATGTTGAGACATTTTGTTGGCCATTTTGAGAAAAAGAAAGGCTGGATCCATATTTTATTTATTCATATCAAAATAAATTCCTGAGAGATTACAAATTAATAAGTTAAAAACCACAAAGAGAGCTCTAGAAAAAAGTGGGGAAGTCTTTTGTTGAAGCTTTCCAACAAAGGCAAAAACATAAATAAGACTTCCAGAGAAGCTCTTAAGACTAGAAATTTCTAGAGAGAAGGAAACACTTCCTAATCAAAGTTAAAAGACAAATACATGGGAACAGGATACAGACAAAGTGAGAACAACTCTCAGTTGCCCCATAGCTCTGTCCCGTGTCTGGCACCTACTTCTGGCTGCCATCACCACTATGCCCAGGAGAAAGGCTGTCATGGATGCTGAAGGAGATAAAGTCTCATAGAAGATGCACGAGTTTATCTGCTGAAATTCCTCCTCAAAACCCTGACCCCAAGATTAACAAGACCCTGTAAAGAAGAAGATACCTACGGGGAAAAAAAAGAAGGCTGGTGCCAGTGAAGATGAGAATAACCCTGCAGGAAATAGAGAAGCCAGAACAGACCAGACACAGGAAGCTGAAGGTGCTGGAGATGACAAGTGAAGTGTGCTCATTTTTGGTAACTATGTATATCTGGTGACTAAGCAGTATAAAATAATATTTTTATCCAGTTTTATTAAAGTTCTGATTTTTTTTTTTTTGAGACAGGGTCTGGCTTTATAGTTCAAGCTGGCCCTCAGCTCACTAGGTAGCCCAGACCCCTGAACTCAGCAATCCTTCTGCCTCTGCCTCACGAGTACTGGGAAAGCATGTTTTATTTTATTTTATTTTTTGAGACAGGGTCTCGCTTTGTAGTTCAGCCTGGCTCTGAGCTCACTATGTAGTCCAGGCAAGCCTTGAACTCAGCGATCCTCCTGTCTCTGCCTCCCGAGTGCTGAGATTACAGGCATGAGCCACCACGCCTGGCACTGTGGTATGTGGTATCAATGGCTGGTAGGCGTGAGTCTCCATACCCAGCATTGTATGTGGTTACCGGGGATCGAACTCAGGACCTTGTGCTTGCGAGGCAGGCGCTGGAACCACTGAGCTAACCCTCCGGCCCAAGCATGTTTTATTTTTTAAAAGCTATGTTGTTAGCACACAGAGAACTTCATTGTTGTTTTTTGGGGAAGGAGCTAACACATCTCTGAAGCTGTAGGAAAGTGGGGGAACAATGTGCCCTGGTAGTTTTAAGAGACTTCCTCTTGGCTCCCACAAGGAAGGATTCCCTATGTGGTCACCTTGGCACACATGCCTTGTCATGAGGGAAAAATGTGAATTCATTATGTCCCCCTCGTAGAATTTCTCTCTTAGGAACAGAGATCTTTTGGGCCCTGACTACCAAAATTGTTTTGACCAATATGTCAGGCAATCTGAACTTGCCAGTGATGGTAAGATGATGTCCCACTAAAGAGCAATAGTTTCTCTTCTAGATTGTAGATCTTCTGACCGACAATCCCACCACATTCATTTTACTGCCTGAAAGTCAGGGTTGACTTGTAAAAAGTCATCAAATGACATGCGGAGTGTGAAGTGTCCGTCTCATCGGAAACCTTCTCTATTCAGAGAACCAGATGAATACTTCACTGTACTTTATAGTGGCTTCCACATTTTTTGTAGTCATCCAACAAAGTGGTTTGAAAGTTGCACATTTTTAATGATTGTGTGCCCATATCCTGCCTGAAATACCATGATTATTTATGAAGAGTATCTTTAATAAAGGAAAATACAGTTTCAGTTGGGGAGAAAAAAGACAAATATGTGTCTGCAATATATATGACAAGGAACTAATGTCCATATGTGAAAAGAATATGAGTTGAGGGCCAGAGATTTAGCTCAGTGGTTCTGGCGCCTGACTCACAAGCGCGTGGACCTAAATTCAATCCCTGGTAACCATATACAATGCCAGCCATCAATACTATGTACCACAGTGCTGGGTGTGGTGGCTCACGCCTGTAATCCCAGCACTTGTGTGGCAGAGGCAGGAGGATTGCTGAGTTCGAGGCTTGCCTGGGCTACATAGTGAGCTCAGGGCCAGCCTGAACTACCAAGCAAGACCCTGTCTAAAAAAAAAAAAGTATGAGTTGATAAGAAAAGGTGAGGACTCAAATATAAATATTGGCAAAAGATATTAAGAAATAAATCACAAAGGAATACAAACGACTGATAACAATATGAAAAGCTTATAGCCCTATGTGTGTCAACAGATACCCAAGTTAAATAATCAGCAAGGAATTGTTTCTTCTAATAATAAAAACCTAGAAAGAGTATCAAAGATGATGGAAAGGGTCAGAGATTTAGCTCAGTGGTTCTGACACCTGCTTCGTAAGCACAAGGTCCTGAGTTCGATCCCTGGTAACCACATACAATGCTGGGCGTGGTAACCCGTGCCCACCAGCAATCAATACCACATACCACAGTGCCGGGCGTGGTGGCTCACACCTGTAATCCCAGCACTCGGGAGGCAGAAACAGGAGTATTGCAGAGTTCGAGGCTTGCCTGGGCTACAATAGTGAGCTGAGGACCAGCCTGAACTACAAAGCAAGACCCTGTCTCAAAAACAAAAACAAAACAAACAAACAAAAAGATGAAGGAAAATTAAGTACAGTTCTGTTGCTTTCTTTGCTGGGCAGGTACTACACCAGCTCTAATACCAGAGGCCTATTCTGACACTAATATCTCTGAAAACTACATATTATTTTTCACCAAGATCTTACAAAGAGAAAGTTTAAAAGTCACTGAAATACCGGGGCCGGAGATTTAGCCCAGTGGTTCCGGCGCCTGCCTTGCAAGCGCAAGGCCCTGAGTTCGATCCCCGGAAACCACATACAATGCTGGGCATGGTAACTCACGCCCACCAGCCATCAATACCACATACCACAGTGCTGGGCGTGGTGGCTCACGCCTGTAATCCCAGCACTTGGGAGGCAGAGGCAGGAGGATTGCTGAGTTTCAGGCTTGCCTGGGCTACATAGTGAGTTCAGGGCCAGCCTGAACTACAAAGCGAGACCCTGCCTCAAAAAAAAAAAAAAAAAAAAGTCACTGAAATACCTTCAGTGTGGCCCCAATATTGTTGACTGGGAGTCATTTAATGAGCAAGATAAGTTAGTGTATTTGGATAGCAGGTGTCAAAATTACTAGCATGGACATTGGTTTCTAAACACTGACAGAACCCAAGGTGAGGGGGTGGGAGGAGATAACCAAGGTGAATGAAGGAAGGACTTTGGTGCAGAGGTTGAGATTTGGGTGGTCATTTGTATGAGCTTTCAAAGTTCTCTAGATAATGGCGTGAAGTGGAATGCCGAAGAGGCTGTGAGCCAGGGTAAATGTCACCAGTGAGAGAAGGGACAATATTAGGAGGGCTGTAAAAGGCAGGATGATGGTGGAGAGATGGGGGGGGGTCAGATGGAACAGTGGTTTAGATTCACAAGAGATCAAGGAAAGAATGGTCTAGAAGTTGCATTTCGGAGCAAGAAGGAAAGGATACCAATTTCCAAGCTTGAAACACACAAAGCGTAATGACAATGAGTGATTTTGGTGTAAGAAGACAGCAAAGGAAGGCAGAGGCTACCAGTTAAGACTGAAGATGGAGGAAGTGTTTGGTGAAAATGTTGATGATACAGGATAATTAAGAATAGAAACATCATGAGAAGGAGGGAGAAATAGAGTCTGAGTAAGGGCGAGGATGTTCCAAGTTATAGGGATGAGTAGTAAGAAAATTCATCCTAGGAAAGGACCACAGCCTTCTCTGCTCAGAACTTTGGTCCATGGAGACAATGAGTGGTGGGACAGTGTGGTGACTGTCATCTGGTTTTATCTCCTTCCAACCTTCAGGGACTAGGGTATGGATATAAAGGTGAGTTTTCAAAACAGCTCTACAAATTTAGCTTCCAGCAACAAGATTTACCATTTTAAAGACTAAAGCTCTTCAAGTTCAAACATTTCTGGAGGAGCCCGGTCGGTTTAGTTCAGATCCATTGTTTTTGGTCAGCAAAGAGGATTTAAAAATATCACAATGGTTGCAAGCCACAAAGCGAGATGGTTATTTTTCTGACTTGGCTGTAGAACAGGGAACTCCCAAGCATCGGATGCCGCAGACAGAGGAGGTAGCAGCTGTGCCCAAGACGGGACTATTCCCAGCAGAAAGAAAGCTGGCCAAAGAGGGAGAAACCTAACAGAACTTCATGCAGTATGGTGAAGCAATTTACACAGAATACATGACGCATACTCCAGGTAGTCGAAGAAATGCTTCTTAATTTAAGAGCAGTTCTGAGGCTGAATCTTGCAACTGCACATGGTATGGTGTCGTTAGTGTAACCTCCCAAGTCAGACTGTCACCGGGAAACCTCGGTCATGGAAGGAAAAATTGATCACACATGGGTATGACTATTAGTCCCATCTTATAAGGAAGGCAATTTATAGGTAAAGAAGAAACATTTTCACTTTCACTCAACACTTTTGTCTTGCTCTTTCCCAAACATTGTTTATCAAATCTAGGCCTTACCTTTCAGAGATGTAAAAGGGTACTGGAAAGTTAGGTAATTTGTTAAAGGCAAGACCCACCAGATAAATGAGCTGTATGTTCTGAATTTCTCATAAGATTCTCCTTTTTCTTTCTTTCTTCCTTTTTTTTTTTTTTTTTTAGACAGGTTCTCGCTTTGTAGTTCAGGCTGGCCCTCAGCTCACTATGTAGCCCAGGCAAGCCTCAAACTCAGCAATCTTCCTGTCTCTGTTCCCAAGTGCTGGGATTACAGGCATGAGCCACCACGCCTGGCACTGTGGTATGTGGTAGTGATTGCTGGTGGGCATGAATCACCATACCCAGCATTGTATGTAGTTACCAGGGATCAAACTCAGGACCTTGCACCGGCGAGGCAGGCACCGGAACCACTGAGCTAAATCTCCGGCCCTCTCCTTTTTCTTAAATAAGAACCTCACCCATGTTTCATGGCATCTAAGACACCATTACTTGTAAAACATGTCATTATTCAATGTTCTGTTAAGATATAATAAAAACTGCCAATTAAACTCTGCTAACATTCTGCTTTATCGCTTAGAAATCTTTATACTTACAGAAAGAACTCTTTAAACTTATTTCAACATAGATTTTTATCATGTATCATTCTTGTGTGTACATAAAAAGAACAGCTAAGTGGGCCGGAGGGTTAGCTCAGTGGTTCTGGCACCTGACTCACAAGTGCAAGGTCCTGAGTTCGATCCCCAGTAACCACATACAATGATGGGCATAGTGACTCACGCCCACCAGCAATCAATACCACATACCACAGTGCTGGGTGTGGTGGCTCACGCCTGTAATCCCAGCACTTGGGAGGCAGAGACAGGAGGATTGCTGAGTTCGAAGCTTGCCTGGGCTACATAGTGAGCTCAGAGCCAGGCTGAACTACAAAGTGAGACCCTGTCTCAAAAAA